>JARFOD010097267.1:0-16977 GCA_031763545.1 Mopalia muscosa
TCTTAGCATTTTTCTCTGGACTGTTATTGTTATGGAAACACCTGAACAGACCATGGTCCCATCATTTGTTCTCTGGGTTGTTATTGTTCATGAAACACCTGAACAGACCCTGTTCTTAGCATTTGTTCTTTGGGCTGTTATTGTTCACGAAACAGCTGAACAGACCATGCTCCTAGCATTTTGTTCAGGAAACACCTGAACAGACCCTGTTCTTAACATTTGTTCTCTGGGATGTTATTGTTAAGGAAACACCTGAACAGACCCCGTTCTTAGCATTTGTTCCCTGGGCTGTTATTGTTCAGGAAACAGCTGAGCAGACCCTGTTCTTAGTATTTGTTCTCTGGGCTGTTAGTGTTCATGAAACACCTGAACAGAACCTGTTCCTATCATTTGTTCTCTGGGCTGTAATTACTCATGAAACACATGAACAGACCCTGTTCTTAGCATTTGTTCTCTGGGCTGTTAGTGTTCATGAAACACCTGAACAGACCCTGTTCCTATCATTTGTTCTCTGGGCTGTTATTGTTCATGAAACACATGAACAGACCCTGTTCTTAGCATTTGTTCTCTGGGCTTTCATTGTTCAGGAAACACCTGAACAGACCATGTTCCTATCATTTGTTTTCTGGGCTGTTATTGTTCATGAAACACCTGAACAGACCCTGTTCTTAGCATTTGTTCTCTGAGCTGTTATTGTTCATGAAACACCTGAACAGACACTCTTCCTATGATTTGTTCTCTGGGTTGTTATTGTTCAGGAAACAGCTGAACAGACCCTGTTCTTAGCATTTGTTCTCTGGGCTGTTATTGTTTATGAAACACCTGAACAGACTCTGTTCCTATCATTTGTTGTCTGGGCTGTTATTGTTCATGAAACAGCTGAACAGACCCTGTTCTTAGCATTTGTTCTCTGGGCTGTTATTGTTCATGAAACAGCTGAACAGACCCTGTTCTTAGCATTTGTTCTCTGGGCTGTTATTGTTCAGGAAACACCTGAACAGATCATGTTCCTATCATATGTTCTCCAGTCTACAATTCTTCGGGGATCAAAGCAATCAGTCCGCATTACCACTTTTTTCCTGATTGATTGATTAATTGGATTGATTGATTGATTGATTGAATTGATTAGAGTAATTGATTGATTTTGTGATTGATTTATTATTGATTTTGTATTCGATGGTTCATTGATTGATTTAATATTGATTCATACATTGATTTATGATAGGCATCTAGTTTCCAAAGGCATGTTCAGTAGACCGAGCCCCGCTGTCACTCGGTAGTGACAGCATCGCAGTTTGTCGGAGCGACTGTGAGTTTTTGGTCTTCTAAACAATCCTTAAATGTTATATTTGGTCGTTTCCTGAACAAGAAGGGTTAATAGTGGTACAGGGTGTTGGTATAAGGCGGATCTCAGAAGACCTGTTTGACGTGTAAGGCACTTGTCTACGACAACACGTTCAGTGACAGCTTCACAAAACACTACATGGGATAATCTTATTAAACTATTGTAATAGAGTTTGTTGCGAACGTGAAAAAGTCAGAGATAACAGGTTGTTGTCAGTCCGCAGCTGCTATTTATTATGCGTGAGCATGCCCTCAGTGAATCAATGACGCAACCAGATACGCTTATTTCAATGTAACAGGAAAATGAGATGTGAGAAAACAAACCGTCGAGCAGATTGTTTTGTTGTGTAATTGAAAAGATAATACAATCAGCAGTAATCAATATGACAGTCCGGTATGGACCTAATCTTCTAGCTGTCCATAAAACCTAACAGATATAACCTTGTTTACACTACTTCATTAACAAGATGTATTGGGATTGGACACACAGGCTGAGATGTTTTCACAGCGTCTCAGGCTCTCTGCTTATCCCTGCGCTAATCTGATTCAAGAATAATGAAAATTCAATGACAACTTTGACCGTAATATGTTTATTGTGTGAATTTAAAGACCGAAAAAAGCCAATTTCGTCAGCGAATGATTTGGAAACTGAAAAATATGTTTCTATTCTTTATATCTGGTATTCGATGGAAGTGTGCCATCGTGTGATATGGTTTAAGATGACTGGCTGTCAAGGAAGAACTACTAATTATAGCAGCCTATCTAACCAGAGAACTAGAATGGCGGATGATCTAACCATAATAAAAGAGCGAACATGCCGTCCATTTAATACTAACTTATACCTGATCCGAAAAGGTTTTCATTGTTATGTCCGTCTCAAGATAATAAAAACAAGACAATTTAATAGATTCATGCATAAAAGAGACGCTTGTTTATCGTTAAACGCCAAATGTTTGGAGCTATAAACAATATTATATTTACTTAAATTGTACATGTATTTGTAAATTAAATATAATTATAAATAGCATTTGCGTGAAATACTAGTATTGATAAGTAATAAATATTGGGGAGCAGCGGTTTTTGTTTCCCGTGGATATGGATCCAATTACTCTGGCAATATAGATTGATAATTTAATTAATTGATTGGTGTTTTACGCCTTGCTTGGGGGCATTTCACTTATAAGACGGCGGTATATTCCAACAGTATTTGACACTAGCACACAAGATGTGGAATGTTTCCATAATGTTGGAAAGTTAATTTTCCTCCAGTGCTAATTTTTCTCCATTGCTAAGTTAAGACAGCATTGCCACTCTTCGAACGGCATGCCCTTATCCAGAGAGCATTTTGAGGAGTGTGTCATATCCATGCTACAGGAGCTACACACAGACAAAGTGTGGTGACAACAAAACGCCAAGATGGTCACTCCGTTTAACAATTCTTCAATAATAAATATAAACAAGTCTGCAAAGCCTCAATAGATTTTTTTTAAAGTTGATAACTTACAATCTGTCTAGAGCACATGATCTTTATTTGTGCAGTTATAAGGACAATGTACATATTTCTTAAGATGTCAAATGTTTCTTAACATTTGAAATTCCTTCACACTCTATTCTGGATTGGACATGACATGCTTTGAGACCAAACGTAGCTCAAGATGGCGGAACCTTATTGTAGCCTAGCAACCATTACACAAAGCACGCCTTACGATAGCTGAAGTGTCTTGGGAACATTAGACCAAGATATGATCCTAGGCTTCAATATTTGTTTATAAATTACTCGTTATTTAATACAGAGAAAGTATTGAAGTAACAAACAATATTGAATTGTGTGATGTTTTGTCAAGACATTGTTCCACGACACTGGAATCCATTCACAATTTACCCTATTCCTCAATCCTATTTTGCAGATATAAGTTCCGCTTAGATATGGATTATCATTGAGACGGGCCATGTATTTAAACAGGACTGTGTGGAAAATATTTTTAGTTAAAATCAGGATGATGTACACCCCCTTCACAAGGGCCGTAAAGAACATGAATATACATGTAATCCTACATGGTCACAACCCATTGTTATGCGTTATACCATATTTATTTATGAGTACGACAAAATCCTATATTGTAGGAGATTAACCCGTATGTCCATTGGAAAGTATAATTTATTTAAATAACCCGAATTTTTGCCTTGAACTTTTTCCTAAAATCATTTCGACCGTTTCTGTTGTTTTAAAGGGGCCGTTATCCGACAAGATTTACACCTATCATCAGAATGGTAAAATAGATGATTTGGTTGAGATTCATTTCGCTGATGCCCAGTGTTACAAGCAGAGGCGCACCCAAGAGGAGTCCCAATTAGCTGTGTCTCACCATGCCGGCCTCTTCGTCATGCTCAGCGTTGGGATCCTTGCAGGGATCATTGTGTGCTTCCTAGAACACGCTGCCTACAAATGGCTGGTGCCATACCTCCGTCTTAGACCGGGTCACAGCTGTTGGAGAAGCATCCACCTTATGTTTCTCAGTCAGGTAGGCGAATGTGAAACGCGGCTATACTGCTTATGTTAGCATTTATACGTGAATAAGTTGTGTAATATGTCAGTTATACAGTTACTTCACAAACACGACCACATGTGAATTACATTCCAAACATATGTAGAAGTAGGTCCTTGTGCACATGAAGATCAAGAGAGAAGAAAGACAGGCCGAGAAGAAAAACGGGCTAATAATAATTACTACAATTAAGGACAAATGTCCCACCCATTTATTCTCAGCGGGCGGTTAGAGGGAGCTTTATGTTGCCCTGGTGCTCTCAGATCTAATGGTCAAAACGATGCCGGTCCGTTTGTGATGGCTTGTGTCCTATCTTGTCATTGTTGCAAGTGGCGTCAAACAAACGTCGTCCAGTAAGTGAAATATTCTTAAATACGCCTATAACGAAAACTCCTAACCATACAATATAACCCACTTTTTTCAAAATCTTTAATTCATGGTTTTATCTGGAAATACTGACTGTGTTATGCTTGTTTTTTTTTTTCTGTTTTCCGTTGTCTAGCGCCTACACAGGATCATTACCAGTGCCGAGCTAGTCTCAGCGCACGACTCCGCCAAAGAAATACTAGGTATCATGAGGAATAGAGAGTTTACCAGACTTTTTCAGAAGAGCACAATCAGGGTAAGAACGAATTTTGTTCCAATAATAGCATGATGTTTCACACTGACCTGTCGTTATACCCCGACAGACGAAGTGGCATTTAAAAACCAATTTATTGGTTTGATGGAAATCGGGAAGGGAATGACTCGAAAAGAGAAGAAAGAAAATGTCCATGCACACATTGAGAAACTTTCTATTAAAGTATGCAATTTGACAATAATACGCCTCTCCTTATATACGGGTGTAGCAGATCAGTGGTTGAGTTCATTGAAGTATTAGAGGATAGGGATGTGGGATAGGGATACCCGTCGCAATGTCATTACACATAATATGCAAGGCAATATCTTTACAAAGAACTGTGTATAGTTTTACTTCACTTTAAAATGTTTCCATCTTTTATATTTCAGAAAAATAAACTAGCGGATATGGCGAAAACCAAACGGTTAAACAGAAATTTCTATGATATTGTGGAAAAAGCAAAGTGGTAAGTTCACTTTGGTGTTCTGGTTGGAAATATCGCACTTCATGAAGCCAATGGTATAGGCAAACTTGGGATAAATTGGCAAATGAATTTGTGACAGAGGAACATTACATATAGACTAGAATATATATTTCATATATATAAATAATTGGACAAACCTGCTAACTTTGGTACTTTTAAACATATTGGTGCAATATGAAAATGCGATGTCTAATAAGGTATCGATTAAGACAAATTCTATTGCTTTGGTATATGTACGACAATTTCACATGATAAGACTTGAGTCAATAATGAATGATGACAAGGTTTGGTGAATGGCCTGCACCCTGCGGTGAATCATGACAACGTTGTGTGAATGATGTTTTTAACAGTTGATGATTTGTGAGGGTAACATGTTTGATAAGCTATTTGATAATATTCCACATTTTAGGCAAACAATGTAGCTCAACTAACAATAATTACATGGTGTAATAAAGTTAATATCATCTCATCATCTTTCTTCAGGATGCAAGAGCTGCGTGATAAACAATTGATAGACGACAGCCCCGACTCCCCAACGTCACCTCGCATTGTTGAGATTCCCCTGAAGGAGTTTGGAAGACAGACTGATGCCGCCGTCCTGGAAAGTTCCTACCTTCAGCCAGGAAATGGGGCACTGAGAAAGCGTTCGTCGGACTGGCCGGAGAATTGGCAGGCAGATTGGTTACTAACTGAAGAAGACCACACGGCAGGTTCATGGGCTTTTGACAATGAAAGTGATACAACGAAAGACGTTTCTTCCATGGAGGAAGGCCAAGCGGGTCTTCTATACAACGGCGCAGACGACAACCATCTCTCACCGCCTGATATTCACTTTAATGGGCGCAGCGGTAGTGAAATTTTATTCCCTACAACAGAATATGATTCTGAGGAACTGATGAGTTTTGAAAACCTGCCCAATGGTCATATATCGTGTGGTAATTTGTCCGGGCTTATAGGGGAACCCGTCCCAAGAAACACTCATCTAGGCTTTAAAATGCGGAAGAGTAGCTGGGGTGGGGAGTACCATGAACCCAGAAGCTCACTACCTCAGAGACAACCTTCTTTACCAATCAAAAACAATAAGGTGAAAGCTATGATTAACAAACGTCGGAGTCTCCAGGGCTACCGGGAACCACCTGAAAGGTCTCGTAGGCGGCAGAGCCTCGATGAAATCTCGAAGGAAGAGCTTGTCGTTTTGTGGAAAACGTCTGAACTAGAACTTAACCAAAAATTGGATTCTGCGCTCCGAGAAAAAGAAAGATTGCAAAAAAAACTTGCCCGACTCGAAGTAGAATCACCTGTTTGACAGAGGTTTACTGCGTACTTCCTTCAATTTGAATTGGCTTCCAATTAAGTTCAATGGATAACACAGAGTGTTTTGTGCTTATGCACACTCTGGTGGAGCACTATGCTGACAGCGTCCAGTTTCCAGGCCCCTGTTGTCTGGAAATCGACCAGGTACCGCGTACTGGCGGTGGACTTCCATGAACGTATTTTCCATTCCGTTCATTTTAATCAGCCTTTCTTTTTTCAAAAGGTCGCTGACAACAACCAGCTAAAGGATGTGCTGTGTTTGATTGGCTGAAGTTTAAGCCAATATTTTGTCTGAACAGTTGGAAGATAATTGGTGTTTTGAGCAGAATGTTGTTTGGTACATTGGCACATATAAATCTTCTGTATGATCGCTGATTGTATCAAATCACTGATTTGAACATATGTGAGTGCTGGGTGATTTAGAATGGTTTCTCACAGGCTCTGGCCATATGACGACACTTCACGTTATGGAAGGACAAGTGTTTGTTTTAATTCGATAGCCTAACGTATCCAAGGCTTAACTACTTTGTTCTATTTCCCCAAAAGTGATATTGGATTGATATTATAGCCAGTTTCAGTGGTAGATGTTTGGGTGTGACATGTAGACTACACATATAGGCTTCATTCGTTCAAGTACTTTATCTTTACTTTTGTGCCACTCCTATTTGAATCCTTCATATATCCAATCAGATGTTTATTAGTATGCAATTTGACTCTGGTTGTATATAATGAAATGAATTTAGCTTACATATTTTTACAAAATTAAGCTTGTAAATATCTCTCTGTTTCGTTTGACACATCAATTAGTGTTGAATAATAGGCATGTTATTTTCTGGTGGTATTCCGTTTGTGGTCAGGGTGCAAGATCTCGACTAGGGAAAAATATCTTAGCATAGAAAAGCTCGGTTGTTGGGGATTGGCAATTCGTTTAAAAAAATATGAGACACCTTTAAGAAAAGATAATTTTGCTTACTTCCACCGAGATTCGAACTCCGGCATCTGGCTAGCAAATCAGCGCTCTAAAGCATAGAGCCAAAGACTCTCCCGCCAGAACGACCAACCATTATATCCAGCATAGGGCGGCGACTCTTCCTCTAGGGGACGCATTGGCACAGGATGCCGGCTTTGCCAGCCAGATTCCTGTGGTTCAAATCCCGAGAGAAACAATGGAAATTTTCTTTATATATATTTTATGAATATCTCACTGTAGACTCAGATTATCAGCAACAACAAAAACAGAACAATTAAACATTGTTTTTGATAATAACACTTCTAGATCAAATGACATTACGCTAGGGTTCCTGTCTCAGTGTTTCTCATGGAATAAGATTTGATGCCTTTATCTGCACAAAAAATATGGCGATAAATCGTGCTCTTATGTAGCACAGCTATGGGACTTGAAACAGCAACAAGTGTCATATGGTTCGAATCCTGGTGGAAGTTCACAACTTGTTCTTCTTCTATACATTTTATAAATATACGTGATTGTATATATATCGGATCAGGTATCCGGATATATAACATTCTGTTTGTGGCTGTGATGTTGGTATACAAACATACTACCTAACACAGGAATAGAAAGATTTAGCCAGACTGCCTTATCTCAATACTTGTTTCCAACAACCGAGTAAATAGCGAACTCTCATATCAGTAGACATAGATGGAGTTATAAGATTTGATTTCTTGTGATAGAGATTTTGAATGGTGGTGGTTTAGATAACTTGCTAACAAGCAGATGTTCACATTTATCAGTTGTGGGTATGGGCAGACGTTTACAATCTGTTACAATAAATATCGTTTTTAGGCAGTCGTAAACTTGTTCTTTGGTAGAAACCTTATATTTACGATGATGGACGTTGAACGAATTAGTGAGAAAGATCAAAAGAAAAGACGCATAGTAGTTATTATTGATCTTTTCTACGCGAATGAGCATGGTTGCGGTTTTTGCAGCCGGATTGAGAAGGGTTTCTTTGGAAACTGATTTTGAGTCTAATGCATTTGCATAGAGACTGTTTCTCAATTCGATCCCATAGCTGACGGTTACGAACGGTATAAATCAAGTCGTTTTTACAAGAAACTTTCTTTTTTTTTACAATAAATTCATAATAACAAGATTTGTTCATAAATATGGACATTTTAGACTTCTTCCCCTAAAATTTGAAGTATTCGAACTTCACATATATGTTTAGTTTTTATGTATTGTGAGTGTTAAATAATAATACTATTTGGATTTAGGCGCACTATAACTGATGTAATATTTAAGTTTATATGTGTGAAATTCAACAGGTGTTATATTGATGGTAGGGCATTTGAGAGTCATGTGATATCACATATATGTAGGTTTATAATGGTATGTATAGCTCAATATGCAAATGTTTTGTTTGCTCTTTAAACATTGTTTGTAAGAATATATGCTGTAGGTATATGTAAATATAAGACGTTCACATACGGGTTTGTTGGGTTACTCTATATACCCAACCAGTTATATACGTTATTCCCTATTGAGCTCCCCTTGAATATTATCGATTTTTCAGCCAGTGTAAGCATGGACTTGTTGTTCTTTAACTAAGCCTACATCTCAACACAATAACATGCTAATATATGCACAGTCAGGCTTTGATAACACGGGGAGAAACAGTCTAGCTTTCACAACTCATCTCATTTTTTACATAGCCAAAGCTCTTCATCAACAGTTTATGCATATTTGTGTAGCACATTTTGTGAACTGGTCGAAACATTCTGTCTATTAAATGTTGCCAGACTGTTTTGATACGTCTGATTTGAAGCTTGGGTATCTGCAAAGCTCATCTTATGTCTCAGAAAGGCGATTCATCCCCGATATGGTACCACATAACCATCTAATCCAATCGTATGACGGTATGAGACTCTGTGTGAGAAGGCTACACGAACCACTGATTGTATGACCCTCATGGGCAGACTACTAATCGTCATGTAAACTCTGTCATACCGTAGAGTCACACTGTCATCTTTTAAGCTTATATCTGGTATATACACATTGTCTTGTAGCTGTCACCGTGGTGATTATAGGTGATCTCACGGTCACAACGGGATATCGCGAGTGAGCGTTAAATGAGGCCCAGCTTGACGATAAAAAAAAAAGTTGTCTGTCTTTCGAAGGTAGTATTTCCATCTGAATGGTAAAACTGGCACATTCCAACACTATTAATCGCAATGTAGCAGCTCTTTTGACAAATTATTTCCTCTCGCGAGAAAACGTTATGTCAGTGTCAGATGAAACTTGGACCATCGATTCCACATACTGCCAATTTGATGGTCAATAAGTACGTGATTATTTAAATTAATAACATTTAAAGTCTGAGATAGGCGTTCGTGTAGGCTTTTACAAAGACTGTCGCTTTTTCGGGTCTAATAATTATCTGTATTATTTTTTATATATATATTTATGACAGTGTGATATAATCTAAATTCAAATGAAAGTCGTTTGTTTGAAAGAAAAAAAGAAAATATTATTTCGATTAAACGTTAAAGCTGGGTCTCATAAAGCCCTGGGCTACTTAGGCCTACTTCTGATTAACTTGTTACGCCCTGGCCTGTGGAATCTCACGATTCGTGAGATTTTTCTGTAACTTTAAGATGGCGTTTTGGTAACCTTGAAATGGCAATGCATCAAGGCCACTTTGCTAGAAAAGACGGTCTATCATCGGTCTGGTTACATAGTTAGAGGAAAGTATCGGCCAACATTTCTAATGGTTCGCCTTTTGCATGGATAGCGAGTTTGGAGTCGTGTATCTATTGAGTATGATAAAGAGTCATAGACATAATCTTCATGTAAATCCACTATTCTTTTACAGAGCAATGTCAACCTGCGCCATGTGTTTGTATTGCTCTGAATTGTCCCACTTCGTTTATGCCGGTGTTTAAACATTGTTTTCCTCGACATATCTGGTGATTCACAAAGTACGCTTTTAATTATTATAATAAAATAAGTCATTGTTCCTTGTGGAGCACGTCCCTTGTTCTCCGCCACTTCGAAATCTCACGTTAGCTGTGGCGTGTGTACCTTTCTCTTCGTCTTCATTGCATCAGCTCGTGTAAACATGGCCTCTAGTTTTCATTAGAGATTTCGAAATATTTATTTTTGTCATTAAAACCATATCAATTGCAGAATACTGCGGACTCAGATAGCTTCAGTTGGCTTTCTTTGGGGCGGACAACAGCTGTGCTCATGTATTCGAACACTTGTATTTGTCATAATTAGTCACATTTGTAATGGCTCTTCCAGAAATAGGAAATCAACCCGACCTATATTAAATGTATTGGTATTATTGCGTGTATCTTGCTGTCACAGGTTTGACAAGCAGAATCCCTCACTACAAGCCACAGAGAAATCTCAAATACATTGCCTTCACACTGGTATATGTATTTGAAACGTTTATGTCACTATCATCTTCGATGTCCTTAAATTATTACTATGTTCTGTTTACGTAATTTATATACTTGTAATGGAATATACATTTTGTGTTGACTGTCACATTATTTTTACCGGCAGATCAAGGTAGATAACTTATATTGTTAAAACATCTAATAGCTATCAGGAGTTGTTCCCCCTGTGTCAAATTGCCAACACAATAAAGTTCAATTCAATCGAAGATCAAACAAACGTTTACATTTGCAGTTAGCTAGTTCGAACTAGATAAATATATTGTTATTACAAAATTTAATCGATGCAAGATTATGCTTTGGATGTTTTCTTTCGGAACACAATTGATTTAAGATATTATAACTTTGTAACCATTGTAAGGGGTGTGTAAATATATATATATAAAATAGTGAAATTCTATACAACGTTACTGTATACGATCACCGGAGAATTTTGTGAATTTCTGTAATAAAGACTGAGATATGACCAAGAAGCATTGGCATTGTTATCTTTTATTCTGCTTTTCGTTTAGTTTCCCTGTGAATAATAGTCAACATGGAAAGGAGATTATTAAAATGATGTGTAGCCTAATATAACGGGTGTTTTATACGACCGCGATAATTGACAATCATATTCCTGCAGCGCTAAGTGAAGACTGAATTGCTATTCTTCAAACAAACTACGAGAAACCAGCCATACAGTACACAAAGGTATTGGACCAGTGCAGGCCATAGGCCTACGGTAGGTTCAAGGGCAATCAAGGCAAATCTGATATCCACGACAGAACACCAGCAAAATGCCAAATAGCAGTTTGTTTGTTTGGTGTTTAACGTCATACTCATTTCACTTATATGAAGACGGAATGTCCACTTCACACAGTACCCAGCCTTATTACGGTGAAAAACCAGGAGGAAACCTCGTAAAAACCGACCCCGCGATTGCCGGAGCCACAACATGTGACTCGCTCATATACAGGCTGACTCGACCTGGTGAACAGTACATTGAAGCAGGTTCAGTTCCGTAAGCGTACATGCTACCACTAAGCCAAGACCTCCAAATAAAAGAGAAACTACAGGTTACTGCCGTGATGCTCCTGGATTTCTCCAGGGAACAATAATCTCTGACATACAGCCCACATGACCCTTATAAAGCCGAGTACAAAATGGCAACTGACACCTAAGTTGGATAAATATATTTAATAAAGAAATATAATACCTACGTAGAGGTCTCACAAAAATTGGGTTTAAATCTAAACCTTAAATAGCCCTAAATATACTACTTCAATAAAAAATATTATATAATTCCATAACCATTACAAAACAGTACAATAAATAACATTGGTAAAATACACAAGAGCTCACCTCTTGAAACATGATTATATGGTGTGAAATGAACCAGAATAACTTAATTAACTTCACAAGTTAAGGATGTTTGGAATGATTGAGATATTATTGGAAATAAAACCAGTAGTGAGCCAATATACCCCTCTTTCAGGCATTCTAAGGGCCAAAGTAATAAAGACTAGAGATCATTATCTGTGATTGTACCAAAATAATAAATAGGAAACCCAAAAAAAGCCAACTGTAACCTTTTAGTCTGATATCAAGAAGAACAGGGGAAACATATGGATGACAGGCCCTTTAACTTAATGATATCTTATCATTTAATTAATTTGTTTTATTTTATTACCATGGTGAATAAACAAATACAAGTACAAAATACAAATATCAGCAGATTGACCCAATTTCACCCGCTAGGAGTCTACTTCCCATTACCCACTAGATGGTCTGTCCCCAGACTAATCCCCATATGACGCATTTGAAATTGTCAATCTTGAATATTGTAATCCCAGGTTTAATAAACAAGAGTTTAGCAACTGAATGGAATGTCATGTCAACATCGACACCAAAACAAGACTAAATAAATACTTATGTTTCTATTAAAAAAATACACAAAAATATGTTTATATCAAAACAATTATTTTGAAATATACAAAAAAAACATCTTAATTTTTTAAAATTCAATATGATGAAATAAGAATGCATCTTCATATCCAAATGTAAAATTTTATCAAAAGACAGAGACAAAAGTTATTACTGTCAATTTCAGCTACACAATTGTTTCAATCTTCCATTCTAATACTACAAAACAATTGTGACAATTTGAAGTCTATTTAGTACAAAAGTGATCAAAAACTGAATGATCTCAGGGCAAGGAATTTTACTCATGAAGTTATTTTACTTTTCTTAAAGACAAGAAAAACTTTTCAAACATCACTTTAAATTAAGTTAACCCCATTTATCAAATTTTTTTATTTTGCGATGCTGAATGGTAGATTAAAAGAGACATTATAAAAATGAAAACTTAATTATTTCACATTTAATCAAAGGTTGAAATTTCCAAAAATATTTTTTTATATCAATAGTGACTGCTCCAAAACTCTTTGGCATTGGAAAGGATTTCTCAACACATAGATCTGTAACATATGGTAAACCAATTAGCACTAAACTCCTATGCTGTGGATTAAATTAGTTTATAAAACTATACTCGTTAACTAGCTTTAGTGTCACAATACTGTGGTTTTCCAGGCCGTTCCCACTCAAACCTCCAGACTGCATGGTTTTCATGTTCAGTCACATACACAGTGCTGGTTCCTGGCTGGAAGTGTAGGTTACTCGGCTTACTGAACGGAACACGGATACGTTTTATCGGAAGTCCACCTTCAGGAGAATATACCTCTATATGAGAACTGCCCCAATTGGCTACCAAAAGATTGTTCTCACTGTCAAAGTCCATTCCATCTGGTCCACCAAGGTGACTACCTGAAAGAGACGTGAACAATATACCTTATAACTTCTAGCAGTTGGGACAGAGAAATAGGCTTTACAACAGGGGTCTTACATGTTATTTCTGTGGCCTGTCCCAACTTATAGAAGTTTTGCGGGAATTCAGCTAACTCCATTAATTATGGGACAATTGAAGATACAGTGTACATAGAGACTATTTTCCTATATGTTTTTTGTTTGGTTGAGTTTTCTGTCTCACTCAAGAGCATTTCACTCATATGATGAGGGAATGACCTTCCAACATTATAGCGGAAAATTGAGTGAAAGCCTCGTAAAAAAATCACCCCTGCGATTGCTGAAGGCACCACTTGTAACCCACTAGTATAATATACCTGGTGGTTGACAGACAGACTATCCAATGAGTGGTACATTGCAGTAAGATTAGTAGGCACTAAAAACGGTTAAGGGTGTTTGTTATGGTCCTAAGATTATCACAATCATATGATAGTAATTGTCATATACATATTTTTTTCAAGCTGTGTTTTCAACGATTTCACTTATATGAGGACGTGCCACCACTGGCAACACACTAAGACAGGACGGGACAAATACAGGACGCAATACAGACACCACAAATAGGTTATTGGCTATAAATAGATTCATGAATCTATTAAACAAACTTTGTTTACAAACTGAATTTGCTAGAAACTATAGTAACCCAGTTATCACAGGTCAATTACTTGTTAACTTTCATTGTTTCTAGTTGTTTCTGTGACCCTGGGCAGATTGTTTTAAAATCCTTTGATTGCGTTAAATTAGGCCTTGCAGAGTGTTCTATGTGATGTCCGGAAACTTCTGTATCTCCCCATATAAGTGAGATCTACTGAATGATTTTCAATCAGTCACAAGCCAGCCACTACTCACTACTCAGTCTAAAGAGTGACCAGCCAGCCAAGCCTACGGATAATGATAAGTAAACTGATGAATTTGTCTATTACTTGAACTATGGTTCAATCGGACAGCATTTAGTGTCATTGAATTCTGAACCTAGCCTAGATATCTCTGTAAAGGGATTGATACCAGATCTGACATCCTGTTATGGATAGATTATACTCCACACCCATCATTTTCAGGGAATGGCTATTTCTATGATGTGGTTTGTTTGTTTGATTTATTGGGGTTTAACATCATACTCAAGGGTATTTCACTTATATGGGACAGATTATCCACTACATGTTGTTCCTTGCTTAATTATGGTGAAAAATCAGGAGGAAACCTCGTAAAAACCACCCCCTGCGATTGGTGGAGCTACATCTTGTGACTCACAAATATACCATAAGGTGGACAGATGGACTCGATCCAGTGAATTAGTAAGCACACAGCTAACACTTAGCCACAGCAGCAGGCTCCATGATTTGGACATACTAGGATACAAATCCTTGTTTTATGCCTCGGAACTGTGTATTTGACTGCAGATTGATATAGCAGACCGGTTTATGGGTCAATGGGCTCTGACAACTATAAGGCAGGTTTTAAGGCTGATCCATTGTATTCTATATGTAAGTTACATTATTAAACCTTATATTGCTATTGTCTCTTACTTTAATTCCATTTCTTAAACTATTTCTTCCATTGAATACAATCATACTGTATATCACTGCTAATGTTGTTGTTATTTTACAACAAATAGCTCAATTGCTAAATAAAGTCCACTGGCAACAAACAATAACATGTGAGGACAATTATTTTGTTTGTTTGTTTGTTTGATTGGTGTTTAACGTCATACTCAAGGGTATTTCACTTATATGACGGCGGATTGTCCACTTCACACTGTACACAGCCTTATTAGGTTGGAAAACCGAGAGGAAACCTCGTAAAAACCACCCACGTGATTGCCGGAGCCACAACATGTGACTTGCTCATATACCTGATGGTCGACAGGCGGACTCGAACCCGTGAATGGTAAATCGAAGCATGTTCAGTTCAGGAAGCGCACTCGCTGCCACTAAGCCATGGCCGCGGGCAGATCAATTAGAGACGAAAAACAAAAAACACCACAAACAAACAGATTGGCAATTGGAAGTTCCCTTCAACCGCTCAGAACAATGTGTAAAACTAGATTACAGAAAGGTTTTTTTTCGCTGAGCAGCACTGATTTGTTTATTTGAGATTGTTCACTAAGATTAACATATGGTTGGGTGAAACGACCAGCGCCTATAAATCACTGGCAAACATGTCACAGTTGGCAACACCTTGTGCAAAGTGACGATCGATAAATTTACAGGTGCCCTGACAAATAAACTGTAGGTTGCCAAGGCCAGACGCCCGGGGCAAAATGAGTTCCCACCAATACCAGCACCCGTATCATAAATTTTGGTGATATGGTGATCATGGTGTCAAGATTTTGGTAGAAACAAGGGATTACTGTATGTTGTTTAGAGGGACCCGATAGAGACCCATAAAAAATTTTTGCTGAGAAATTTTCAATCACCCCTATTTAATTTTTTATCGAAATTGAATTTCAATCTGAGCTTTTATTTGACATACTTAAGGTTTTCATAACATCCATTGAAGGTCTGTCAAATCATAATTCTTTATTCAATATTGATAAACCAAAAAATTTAATTTCTAAAAAAAAGTTAGCCAAGAAAGTGACTTCTGACAATCCCCCCAAAAAAAAAATTCGAAAATTATTTTTTCTTTGATTTGATTAAGCAGTACTTCAGGTTATTTCACTCAAATAACGGGGTCATAGAACAAAAAATGTAAATAATTTAATCCTATTTCTCAGACAGTAAACCAAATAAGCCTTTCTGCAACTTATTTTGTACATGCATGTGTCTTGAAACATGTCAGGAGTTTATTATACACTACCATACTGCCAATTATAACACACAACTTGGACTGTATTAGGAATAGCATACCTGGAACAGTGCCCCATTTTGTTTTATTGCCCAGCTTTCCAGGTCCAATGATATCAAATGACCACAGAGTTTTAGTTGGTGTCTCAGCTACAATCAGTTTTTGAGGTTTTCCATCAGCCGAATGTTGAACAGCGATACCGTTAGGGAAACGGAATTCATCGGCCACCTTAACTATCTGCTGATCTCTCGTATAGCAATACACAACACCAAATGGTTCCTGAAATATCAAGGTAACCGTCACTCAATGATTACAATCAATATAAATTTTCTTTGGACTTGATATATAGAGAAGACAACACATATTCTTAAATTCAAAATGGGTTATGTTATTGAGTTTCGCATCACACTTTAACATAAGATGTACCATTATTTCACTTGTCTGATGGGCCAGTGATGGCCTGTGAGTCCAGTGGATAAAGTTTGTTTGTTTGATTGGTGTTTAACGTCGTACTCAAGGCTATTTCACTTATATGAGAATGGCCACAAATACAGAACATCAAAAACAAATCTGCTTCCCGTTACCCTTTAGCTCTGCGAACACCAGGGCAACAGAAAGCA
>JARFOD010097278.1:0-31660 GCA_031763545.1 Mopalia muscosa
TGTGTGGAACTTGATGGAGGATATAGATGTGATTGTAATAATGGATATATCATGAATGAAGTTACAGAAGTTTGTGAAGGTCAGTTTATAGTTGTTGTACATATAAACTTTGGTCTCTTCTTTTTGTTAAAGCTACAGAGTATTCTATTTATTATGAGTGTTCTAATAGATTAAGAAATTCAATAAAAAAGGGTTGAAGAATTAAGAAACTGATATTATATTTTTGGAGCTTCCATCAAACAATGTTATTGAAACGTTTGAGGCATTGTCTCTGAAAGGAATTGCAAAGAAAAACTGTTGCTGTTTCTGTACTCTCTGTACACTAATTTTATGTCCACAGATGTTGATGAATGTCAGGATGATGATAGTAATAAATGTGATGCTCCAAACGCTGGCTGTACCAATACACAAGGATCTTATGAATGTAGATGTGAGGAGGGCTTTACTGGTGATGGAATCACATCATGCATTGGTCAGTATTATTGACCCTTGTTAATTTGGTTTTAAACAAAACATGTCATGATAATTTTGCAAATACTTAATTTCTACCAGATATTCAACAAAAAACGATGACCTTATATTTGAACATTAATTTATATTCAGCAGAATTTTCCATGACTGATTTTTAAAGAAGGTGTCGCTGTATTAGTTGGTGCTGAGGAGTTTTGAATTATAGCAAATGTTGGCCAAGATCCTTATGATTTTTCCCATGAAAGAATAAAGGGATGAAAAAGCTGGCTTGCCAAGATCTTCATAATGTTTTTAGATAGAGGATTAGGGGACAGCACTGACTGTTTATTGACCAATATCTTAATGTTTCTAGATTATGGATTAGGGGAGACAGCCAAGACTGTTTATAGACCAATATCTTTATAAAGTTTCTAGATTAAGGATTAGGATAGACAGCCAAGACTGATTATAGACCAATATCTTTATAATGTTTCTAGATTAAGGATTAGGGGAGACAGCCAAGACTGTTTATAGACCAATATCTTTGTGATGTTTCTAGATTAAGGATCAGACAACTTAAACAGCATCAGTTTGATATCGTGTTCTATCCACAAGTGGTTGATATGAAAGTATCTATTTAAGATAGAAGCATCATGATTTGTCAGCTCAAGGTGTTTGATGTAAAACTTAAATTGCCAAGAACTGTCAAAGAATTTTCAAGATCTGGCAAATGTTTATTACTCTAACATACAATACTGGTTTTCTTACACCAAATGAAGACCGACTATCTCCAGTGTAGATAATTTGAAAAAAAAATAGAAATGATTTGGCAGTTGTCCCCACTTTAGAGATATAGACGTACACCAGGACAAGTTACCCCTTAATGAGGCAGGGTCAGTCTCTGGTTTCTTTCCTAAAGAACACTTTAGAGTGAATGAAAAGAGAAAACTTGGGCTTGAGTGAAATAAATGTCCTGTTTAACGGTTTCAGGCTAGTCATGCAACATCGCTATTGTTGCACAGCTTCAACATAAATCATACAATGTAAAGTTTGTTATAATAATCAAGTATAACACTTGCTATAAATGATATAGATTTTAGAAGCTGTATTTATTATTGTGAGTTATTTACTTCTCTGACAGTAAATCATATTTGTATTCCTTTTTAGACGACAATGAATGCTCTGATCCTCTATCATGTGGTTATAATTCTAAATGTGAGAACTTACCTGGATCCTATAAGTGTGAATGCGCAGATGGATTTGAGAGTCAAACTTCAAACAACATGAATTGTGAAGGTTTGTCTCTTTTAATGTTTTCTGTGTCCTTACGAAATATTAAAACCATTGGCTTTGATAACAAGGGTAAAAGTGACAGATCTATCTCAAATGAGAAGAAAAGGATCCACGGAACATCAATATCCTTGAAGTTTTAGGATTTAATTAGGCAGCAGAGATGTCAGATCTCCGCCAGTTTTGACAATGGAATTGGTCCAAACTCTCCCCTAAATCTAATAAAATTATCTGTATGTACATCAATCACAGGCTTTCCAGCCACAGCATTTCAACAACTATTTCAATACTTGAAGTAATTCAAGGGATTTGGACAAAAGTATTGTAATTGTGTATCAGTCCAGTTTTAAAGGTCTATAACCTATGTATTTGTGCTACAAATACAATGTATATTTATCCAGTAATTCCTGATTGTACTATATAGTTTTACAATTTTTTTTTAATTAAAACATTTTCCTGTATATAAAATAAGATAGATGGATGGTAATTCACATACACTTGATAAAGACACTAGTAACTGTGTTGAAACGTCGCGAGAAATATTAAAGAAGTTTAACATCCATAAAAATGTGTTATCACTTGTTTTGATCATCTACAACTTCTAAAATGCCACTTAAACAAGTTATAACCTACTAGTTTTAAGAGAACAGCATGGGTAAAGGGCTGTGGAGACTACAAACCTTTCTTTATTTCATTTGTAGTACTTTTTACTAAAAGTATGTAGTATGTATACAGAATTGTATGGGTACACTGTCAATTGAGCACTGTAATTAAATACAAGCCTGTGTAATTTCCAGTCATATATAACAAACCAGAGAGGAAATTGAGGAATACTTAAGAGACTTGCCACTGAATTTATGCCTTTTTGTATTTTTAGATATTGAAGAATGTGAAGAGAAAAAAGAGGACTGTGATGCCAATGCTTTGTGCGAAAACATTGAAGGCAGCTTTACATGTACTTGTAACTCAGGCTACACCGGCGATGGAAAAACTTGTACAGGTGTGTTCACTAAAACCCATAATCTATATCCAATGAAAAGCCCCAAAAAATGTATTTGGCCCTGATCAAACTAAAGCAGTGTCAATTATTTTTGTTCCTTGTCAGAGGTTTCAGTCTACAATGACTTGAGATAATAATGTTCATTGTTTCAGATATTGATGAATGTGATAGTAAACCATGTGGTAATTCTGCTTCCTGTGATAACAGCGAAGGATCCTTTGAATGTGTGTGTTTGAGTGGATACTCCAAGGTTGATGGTACATGTGTCAATGAGGACGAATGTGCTAGTTTAGACACAAATAACTGTGATGTTAATGCTGACTGTGAGGATACCCCTGGATCTTACACCTGCCAATGTAAAACTGGCTACACTGGTAAAGGATATCAAGGAGAGTGTACAAGTAAGATATACTCTATTTAAAAAAACTAGGCAGGAGTCCGTTTCTGGTTTGTTTTATTCATTTGTATACCTAATCTATATATATTGTTCGTAAATTATTGTACAGTTATAGCTGTTATGTAACTATGATGTTTATCCCATAATCCCCCATTCAGTTTAAAAGATTAAAGTTACATGTCACACAAACATTGTGCAAATATTTCATGATAAAAACAAGTAAAAACTGTCTTGTAATTCCAATATTGATCAAGGACAAAGGAAGATATGCCAAAATATTTTGAATGTGACTTTGTTGGTGTGTTCTAATAGATATCTTTTTTTCATTTTCAATTCAACTGTTACAATTTATGAAAAATTTCAATGCTTGCTATATTGTAGCATTCAAAATTATGTGATCAAATGTAATTTTGGAAAATTCTTGCATAAAAAGAGGAATTGTTTTGTAATCTTAAACATTTCATTCCTCAGCTATTGATGAATGTGCTAACCCAACATTGAACACCTGTACAGAGAGGCAGGACTGTAAGGAGAAAGATGTCCTTTTTGACTGTGTTTGTAAAACTGGGTTTGAGCCTGCTGGGAAGGACTGTACTGGTAAAGATTTTAGATTACAGTATGGGGTTGTTCATCCTTTCAGTTACCAGTCATTGACTTGGAAACTGTTGGTCAAATTCAATTGAATGTGATAGGATTCTTCCATGTGATAAGATGTCTTAATTTGGGTATTTTTGTGAAGGGATAAAATAAAATTATTTTCTTGATGTTGATGTTGACTAATAAAGCTGAACTTCAGACTCAAATCAAAAATGGTAAAAAGTATTCTATTTGGCACGATGTCACATGTAGGTTTAAATTTAAATGTAGCCGATATTGTTCCACCATATATTTTGATAAATGGATTGAAAGAAAGGAGGGTGCTGTTTATTTAAGGTTTCTTGCTTTGCTTGTTATGTTTCAGACATTCCTGAGTGTAACGGAGCCAATGATTGTGATGATAACGCTGAATGTACAGAACTGGAAGGCTCTTACAGCTGTGCCTGTAGAGATGGCTACAAGGGTGATGGGAAATCTTGTGAAGGTATGTAATCACATCATATTGAACTTGACAGTTAAATAAGTCTGGTTTTTGCATTGTGGATGTGTCAGGTTCTGGGATAATCACAAAATCAGATTAATGTACCTGTAGGTGTAACAATTCACCACAGCAGGAAGTCTCTCATGCTGATTGTTAGATATTTTATCACATTTTTTCTTTTACTATACAATGAAATAATCATGGGCAGAATGATTTTATAAGTACGATCTATACCTATTATTCAATATTAATCATTATTTGACATAAAATAATGTCTTTTTTGCTTTCCATTTAGAAATATGAAACTGACTGACATCCTGTATTGTTGAGTGGTTTCTGTGAGTTATAGATAATAAACTATATATTTCCAGATATTGATGAGTGTGACACAGTGTGTGATGGTGTTGGCCAGATCTGTGAGAATCTACCTGGCACTTACAGGTGTTCTTGTTCTTCAGGTTTTGAACAGCAGGCAAATCTCACCTGTAAAGGTACTATTGAATTTTTTTTGTAATGTAAGAAAGAAAAAAAATGTCTGGCTCCACTTGGGATTAAACTTGGGACCTTTGGAGGCCATTGCTTGTCATTCTGAAATCTCTAGCTACTGGCTCAGGTTTGTGGTAGTATAAGTATGGATTTCAAAGATCAAATGTATTAACTTATGATAAGCCTAGTGCCTGTGCTTTAGTTGAATAAGGGTTTATACTTGAAAGTACAGACTTGTTACATCATATGTCAGTTTGATTAGACTACATTTAGAATACACATAATATGCTAATGGGAATAAACTGACTTTGAGCAAGGGATAAAACTTTACTTTAACAAACCCATTTAAGAAATATGTACAATTTATTTTTATTCCAGACAAGGATGAGTGTGAGACTGCTGAATGCAGTATTAACACAGATTGCAAAAACACAATAGGTAGTTTTGAATGTGTCTGTAAAGATGGGTTTGAAGGAGGAGAGGGCTGTAAAGGTATTTTGCAATGCTTTTTTTTATCTGTATTTATTTATTTATGTTTATAATGTGAAACTTACATATATCTACCACTTTGACAAATTCAATATTGACTGGTGGTTTGTTGTTTAAAACTATACTAATGTGTATTTCTGTAATAAAAAATGGTGCACTGTATATGGAAATATTAAATCTAACACAAACCCATACATGTACATTATTGTGGTATGTTGGAAAACTCAAATGTAACTTAAATAAATACGTCATCAGGAAGCTCAGAACAATCCGCTGCAACATTTGTCTGTGAGCTGAAATCATTGAAATGACAATTTTCTCCTGATTTCCTCAAGTACAAATTATATTTATCTTGTTAACTTCTGCTTGTGTAAGACAGAAAAATACATGTGAGTGTGTGTTCTAACATGATGTGGTGTTATTTGAATGGCTGATATGTGATATGACATGTTTGTTTTAGACGAGGATGAATGTGCATTGGGTGAACCATGTCTTCCAACACAGCTGTGTAATAACACCAATGGGGGATTTATTTGCTTCTGTGAAGATGGATATACATTAATAGATAAAGAATGCAAAGGTTTGTAGTTAGCAGCTCCAGTTACAGAGTAAAGTTTATTTTAACCTGATTTCCGTGCATTTTAAAGTTAACTCAATAATAGATATTCATGTACAGATGCATCTTAGTCTTATTTTGTGTTTAATTTGACTTGAATGACTTTTTGAGTCTACTTTGTTTCTTTCATGTTTACAATTATATTTATTGTACACTGCATATCTTAGCTTATTGATAACAAGTAGTGTGTTTTATGGATTGTAACAATATTCAATATTATGCTATTTTCAGATGATGATGAATGTAAATCAGGCCTTACAAATTGTTTAGCCAACACTGATTGTGTTAACACTGAAGGAGGTTATAACTGTGTTTGTAAGGACGGCTACATTGAAGGTCCAGCTGGAGCATGTATAGGTAATGTCAAGATACAGGTTAAAACAATAATACAATTTAGATTCTGTTATCATGTTGCTTAATGGCAAATAAGGAGTAAAACAGTAAGAAGGTAAAAATGTATAGTTCATTTCATAGTTTTTGTAAATGTACTAGCATAATCAGTTATTATAGAAAAAAACAGTTATTTATTTAGCTATTGAATATGAAACTATCACTAGCGATTTTTATAGTGTAAATTTCGGTCACTGTATCCAGCATAGTGTTTCTCTTGTTACAAATGGTCACTGTATCCAGCATAGTGTTTCTCTTGTTACAAAGTACTAGCATATGTTGGTAACATGTTACTAAAATGTGTACATTTATAATTCACAGACATCAATGAATGTGTTGATGACTTGAGGGAGTGCAGTCCAAACGGGAATTGTATAAACACACCAGGGTCTTACATATGTGATGATTGTAAAGATGGCTACCAAGGAAATGGAAAGATATGCAATGGTATTGAAAACTTTTGTTATTAAAATGGTTTATTATGTAGAAAATGATGAATAAGTGAATGGACTTGTTGAGCCTGATGTATATGCTGTCCTAAAAAGTTAACTTAGATTTGGGGAATACATGTACTATATATTATTGATGGATATTTGACTATTTTATTCACATAGGCTCACTCAACTGGCTTATCACTGGTGTATGCCTAACAGTGTCTCAAATGCTTAAGGATATAACACTTAGCTAGTATTATTGCAATTGATTTCTATATTCATATGAAACTTTTAAACCAAATTAGTGACTTTGGATTTAAATATTTGTTGTGTTTTCATAGATGTGGATGAGTGTAAAGAAGAAACTGACAACTGTTCTGATCAGGCTAGCTGTGAGAACACAGAGGGAGGATTTACCTGTACCTGTGATGATGGATTCAGAGGCACAGGAGAGATCTGCTCAGGTAAGCTATTCTTACAGTGATTGCTAAATTCAGGCATTCTGACTAAGAGCAGCTTTCTTTAGAGAGTAGCAATGCTATATGTACTAAACACTGGAGGAAGATTAATTTTCCAACGTTATCAAAACACTTCACATATTATGGTTGTGCTTATATCAATTATGGTTGGAATACACCACTGTCATATAAGTGAAATACCTTTAAACATGACATAAGACACTATATTCTGTCAATATATATGTATTTTTTTTATTAATGTGAAAATATTTCTCTGATTATGTCTAATACCACCTAAGTTCTGATATGTCTTATGTGAGACTGCATTGTCAATGTCAGATTCTGTACTTGTCATATGTGATCTGAAAAATGAAAAACTAATAAAGATCAGCTTTAAAAAATAAAATAAAAAATAACATAAGACACTGATCAATAAAGCATTCTTATGTTGACTTGTGTATGTATATGGTCATCCCTGACTGTTTTACTTGGGTGTGTTGCATTTAATTGGCATCGGAGTATGTTATTTTTTGAGTGATTTAAAGCATTATGTTATTTTATGTGTGATGCAAAGCCAGGCATGTATAAGCAACTCAAAAATGAGACATGTCCCTGAGATCAGAGAAATCTGTTTCCAACATTGAAGAATAATGCACAGTTGTAGTACTTAATATTACAAGGATGAATACTCAGGTGTATGATAATATTCTCTACTAGCTAGCATTTTGACTTCATTCTGTTACAAGTAATGGTTTGACTGGTTTTTAGATGGCTTGTTAATTTAATTACTTTTGATAAGTTATCATCAGGTATTGATCACTGATCAATCAGTCTTGTTTTCAGTATAGTTAAATGTAAAAACCTAAGCTATCGAGCTTCTATTGTACACTGATTGGTCATCGTAATGCTGTCAAATATTGATAATTTTTTTAATGTTATTTTAGACATTGATGAATGTAAGGAAAATCTGTTTGACTGTGTTGAGAACAGCCATTGTGTGAACTCTATCCCATCTTATGAATGTCAATGTGACAAGGGCTTCAAGAAACAAGGAGGCAAATGTGTTGGTATGTATTTTATCCATGTTTATCATATATTAATCTTATAAAAATAGACATAGCCATGAAAGGTTAGGTTCTAAAAGTAAATCTCTTATATAACAAAAATTCTTCATGTGATCAACTTAACCATTCATCAAGTAAATGTATTCAGAGATGACCTATTGATGCTGATCAATTTAACCGAACTGTGTTTTTGGTTCATTTGTAATCCTTAGCTTTTTCTATGTTTCTAGTTATTTTTTTATATTAAAGAAGGTGTTTATTCATTTCTGGTTTATTTGGTTTTGTCAGTTAAGGAATTTGTGACAAATTTTGCATTTCAACATTTTGACTTTAAAAAAGGCATCACCAGGAGATACTGTAATGTTGTAGATTGCAACTTGTTTATTATAAAGATTCCATGTGACACATCTTCAGACATGTTAACTGCCCGCCTACAACACAATCATCATTAGCTCCTGTATACACATTTATGACAACTCTGCTGTTCCTGTGTTTGGTATTTCACATGTGCTGTTATATATATTTGTTATTTCCTTCGATGGCTTGATTAAAGTCATAAAGTGTCTTACAGAGTTTCTTTACTGCTTTTTTCATTTGAAGTTTGTGATATTGTTATATATTATTATTTCTTGGTTAATTTGATATTGTAAGCTATTTAGCACTTTAACAATGGTCTATTTGATATTGTTAGCTATTTAGGGACTTAACATTTATGATTTAACATTGTTCTTTTTGATATTGTAAGATACCTACACAGTTAAATTTGGTCTATTTAAAATTGTTAGACATTGCTAACAATATTTTTTGGTGTATGTGTAATTGTTAGATATTTACCTGTCGTTTATTTGTTGTCCATAGATATTGATGACTGTGCTGATAAGCCATGTGTTGATGGTACATGTGTTGATGGTGTCAACTCATTTGGGTGTAGATGTCAAGATGGCTACAGACTTCATAGAGATGGACTCACATGTCTTGGTAAGATCATCAAGTTACAGTTAGAGAAAATGTCAGTTTAAAAAACAAATAAATATTAAGTTAATTGATAAAATAGCAATGATAAAACCAAATAAGAAGATATTAAAATATTGTTATTGTATATGTATTATTCCCGTTTAAAGTTATGATGATGATGATACATGTAATTGATGTTTATCATTCAAATTATCATTAAATTGTTGTTGTTGTCCAGCACCAGATGACTGTACCTATGACCCAACAATCTGTGATGAAGAGGGCAATGAGGTCTGTAAAGCTAAGGGATCCAAGAAGAAATGTCAGTGTCGCAAAGGCTATGAGATGGGTGTGGCTGGCTGTGAAGGTTAGTTACATTAAATTCACTTGGACATGTGAAGAAGTGTTACACAGAAACACACAAGGAGTGGATTAAAGTGCAAAGTGTTTACTTAGTTGTTTAATAATAAATAATCCAATCACAATGGGCCATTTCAGAATATGGCCAAATGGACAAGTTTTCTGGAAACTATTTAAGTACGGTACTTTTGCTGCTGTTTTTGTCCGCATTAGTAGATATATAAAAGGAAATAACAACAATCATTGTTAACCACTGTGTTTTTTCAGATGTTGATGAATGTAAGAAGAACGTACTATGTGGCCCTAAAATGAAATGCAGAAATAAAGAGGGAGGATATGACTGTGTCTGCAAAGATGGATATGACCTTATAGAGATACTTAATGTTTGCAAAGGTAACTTTGTGGTTTAAAGTTTTCTTTCACATTTGACAGAGATACTTAATGTTTGCAAAGGTAACTTTCAAGTTATGCGTGAAATTGTTCTATCACATCTGAATGAGTTAGAGATTATCCGCATTTGAATTGCAATGAAATGTGACTTTTTCATGCCCCATTGGCAAGATTTTAATGGATCAAATTATTTGGATCTTGTAACAAGTGGAGCTGACCAGTGAATAAAAGGGGGATAAATCTGTTATCGTGAAACTGCATGGCAGTGCCACCTATGCCATTGACTAACAATACAATTTATATGACTATTCATACAAGGCTTGTGTTAATCACCAGGATAGATGGCACTTCCTGTTTAATATGTGAGTAACAGATTTATCTCCCTTTTTAGCCAATGGCCAACTCCTTCAATTTGCTGTGTTCATGAAATTGAATAGAAAAATTGTTTGTTTTGTTTATTAAACAGAAATAGATGAATGTGCTACTGCAGTGTGTCCACCATTTAGTACATGTGAAGATGGTATAAATTCTTACTCCTGTAAATGTGATCCCGGTTACAGTAAGATAACTGGTGACAAGGGTATCCAAATCTGCAAAGGTAAGTTGTTGTATTCATTCTAAACTTTATCGCTTTCTGTTACTATCAAATATTTTATTATTTCATTTACTAAAATAGTTTTTGTGTCCTGTAACTGCCCTGATTGGAGGTGTGCTGTCCTAAGCCTTGACACAAACCCCTCACCTCAAACCAGAAGACCTGCCTTTAGAAATAGATCATTTACATTATTTGCATATTTTAGGATAACACATTCTTACATTATTTAAATATTATTATATACAAACATATTTTTATTGTGTATATTTAGCGGATGACGAATGCCGTGTGGATGAGGATTGTCCTAAGAACCATGAGTGTGTCAATGGAGAGATGAACATTCTCACCTGTGAATGTAAACAAGGATTTGATAAAAACTGCAATGGTAATACCTTCTACCTTTTTACCCAGTGGGTCATATTGTGTATCGCTTGTTGAAACAGCTTTTCTATCAAAATCTTTAAAAATTACATCAAAATCTCTGGTGAAATATTGGGCTCATGCTGTCAGCTATACACCTCATTACAATTTTTACTGACTTATTTCTTCTGGATCATCCACAAATGAGGTCACTCTTGATTTACAACTTTTATTGTTGAATACAAAGATAAAACTGCCTATAAAAATTATTGTTCTTGGTATAATTGTTTTTTTCTTATTTTCAGACATAAATGAATGTGCAGAACCAAATGCATGTAGCCCTGATGCCGAGTGTGAAAACTCACCTGGCAGCTATAGTTGCAAGTGCTTACCTGGTTATAATGGAAATGGTATAATATGTTCAGGTTAGTTTTGTTTTTCATGTATCATACTATTGTATTGGTCTCGCTCAGACTGGCACAGTTGTGTAATGAACCCAGTATACAACCTGTACAGAGCTTCAGTGTCATGGTTTATTTCATTGTTGTATTCTATGAACTCATGTCAAGAAATAATTTCCCATAAACAAATATTTTGAATAAAAATTGTCATGTTGTCGTTGTGATTTTCTGTAATTTTTCTTCCCATTACAGATATTAATGAATGCACATCTGGAGCAAATGATTGTGGAGAGAATACTGAGTGTAAGAACTTACCTGGGGGTTATCTCTGTCAGTGTTTGCCAGGATATAATGGACATTGTGACGCTTGTCAAGGTGAGCCTATTAAACCAAAACTGGGGTTCTCAGTTTGACAGATTTACTCTATAAATTCAATACAGGAATAAACTACTGAAATTGTAATGAAACATTTCTTTAATTTGTCAAAAACTTAGCACAATAGCAAAATAATTTTAGGAAAAGACTTTGTTGCCACTTCACTTTTATTTAGTTCTTTTGTATATAACTGACAAAGGTGTAGTGTTTCGTTAATTTTTTTGTTTCCTATGTTCTCCTCAGATATCAATGAATGTGCGACTGGTCTTGCCGGGTGCTCATCTCATTCTGAGTGTGTCAACACCCCAGGTTTCTATTCTTGTCAGTGTTTTGATGGATTTGAGCTCATTGATGACAAATGTAAAAGTAAGTTTGATGTTCAATTTTATGAGGTAACTAGAGAGGGGGATTAGCTGCTATACGGAAGGTCACAGCCACAATCTGATTGTTTTCCAATTCCCTTTCATCATACTTCAAATTCACATACTCTACTTCGTGACCACATTAAATAGACAAACATTCAGTTTGTAAAAAAACAAGCACTCTCGCCAATAGTATATATACGATTGAATTCTATTTAATGTTTTATTTACCTATGTCTGACAAGGGTGTCAGGTTATATTAAACATTTACGATAAACCTTGATCTTTGTGTGCGTAGTATGCAATACCTGAAATACTGAGCGGATGTTTAGAGTAAACGCTGTAGGAAATAAAACTGTGTTATTTATTTACAGATATAGATGAGTGTAAGCTTGGAGTGGCCGAGTGTCCAGAGGACTCCACCTGTCTGGATATTCAGGGCTCCTATGTCTGCACCTGTTTAGCTGGGTACCAAAGGAGTGCCAACAACTTGTGTGAAAGTAAGACACCTGTCATTACCAGTTAATATCCCAAGTCTTTGACAAATGTATCAAATAGTATATGTATAATAAAAACAGCCTTGCCAGTTTGCCATTTTTACTCAATTGATCTCATTAATAAAGTACTTAGAAACTAACATTTTTATATTTTCAGATAATGATCTTGGATGTTGATTACTTTACACCTAGAAAACGTCTCATGTTCTAGATAAACTATCCGAGATCTTAATCTCTAGTTGTTATGGGTAACTTGTAGATATCTTGAGAGAGGGGGATTACTAATTTTTAAAGCGTTTTTTACATTGTGTTACCTTTGTAGATGTTAATGAGTGTGAATCAGATGAGGCTAAGTGTGGGGATCACGCCACCTGTTTCGATACGGAAGGCTCCTTTGATTGTCAATGTGATGATGGTTATGGAGGAAATGGAAAGATTTGCATAGGTATGTCACTTAGTCTTAGACATTTATGGTTAACTCATTCATTACCACAAGTAAACCAGACCTCATTTGTCTTGATTGTCCTCATAATCTCGTTAAAATCTGAGGTATATCTAAATCTGTTAAAATAATTTATAATATATATATATGTATTGTTCTCAGAATTGTCTCCAACTGCCTGTGGTTCTCTGAAATGTCATGCCACAGCCATATGTGTAACAGACGACCAGTGTGAGTGTCCCAGAGGTTATAGTGGAAACCCAATAGAGGGAGAGGCTGGATGCTTAGGTATTTACTCCTTCTTGTTAAATCTATCTTGAAAGATGAATTTTAACTACTGGTATTGGGAGATACTTTTTACACAGATCACAAACACTTCTATGGCTCTGTAAGTTAAGCTATTTATTGTTGGAAAACATCACTTTCATATCTGTGAAATACATTGAGCAGGGAATTAAACAGCAATGAAATCACTTGGTAACCATAAATCAATAAATACAGGATAAGAATACTTAAACAAGATTTCTATTGAGTTGCTTTACATACATTCAATTGACAAATTAAATGTTTATATTTTGCCTATTATGCATGATTGTATATGTATACTGTATAACTTTACATTTGTCTAACATTGACAGAAACTTGCTACTATTTGTTTATTGTGATTTGTTTCTTGTTTTATTCATAGATGTAAATGAGTGTGCGGGTAGTAATGAGTGTGATCCAAATGCTGCCTGTGAGAACACGGCTGGTTCATATGTCTGTAAATGTAACAAGGGTTATAATGGAGATGGAAGATCATGCCAAGGTAACTAATCTCACTAGTAAAACTCATATAGTTAAGCTTGTCACGGGTTATTTTATCTTTAAATTTCTTTTCTCCACTATACATTATATTTTGGAGCCCTCTTCAGGACTTATCAAAATTTATTTTTATCTACATGTTTTTTAGATTTAATTTATTGAATCAATTACAAGTTAAATCATTTGTATAGAAATTCATGCTGTTTCAGAAAATTAAGGTTAAGTTTGATTGCTGTTATTAGCCATTTTGTGTTGCTATTTACGTTTAATGTTTGTATTTGTTAGATGACACCCCTGATGGCTGTTTGTCAAATGCTGATTGTGGTTTTAATTCCGAGTGTAAGAACGACGGTTCTTGTGCCTGTTATCCTGGGTATGCTGGACAAAATGGATTCAACTGTCGGGGTAAGTTATACCATCAAAATAGAGCACTATATTACCTATGTTCTACTATGGATTAAAAAAAAATGTGCAAAGTTTTGAATTGGGATCAAAGTTAAATCATCGTTGTTTTAAATAGTTTTCTGTATTTCAAAGTTTTTTCTCTTGTACAGATTGCTGTTTGTAAGCATCCTTATTGTGATAGCATGTTTATTAATTGTAGCTTTATCAGATTGTAGGTTGGGAGTATAAATATACAGAATTTCTATGTTCTCTTGCAGACATTGATGAATGTGAGAATGATGTAGATGATGAGTTATGTGACAGTAGCACCAATTGTTATAACATACCTGGTGGTTATGAGTGTGTGTGTCGATTAGGATATGATAATTTGGACACCTCAAAGAAACCTTACTCGTGCTCAAGTAAGTCTGTCTCTTACACAAGTCAAGTCTTATTATTTTTTGTTGTTTTAGGAAAAATTTCAGCAATAATTCAACATGTTTTAACTATTGTTTGCTTCTTGTTATTAAATGTGGGTTATTTTTTTGTTGCTACAAAATATCAATTTGTATGTGTACATATGATGAATTTGTTTTTTTCACTTTCTGTGAATGTTTTCAATTATTTTCTTTTCTTTGTAGATATTGATGAATGCAGTTTGAACAGGGATGACTGTGGTTCAGCCTCATGCGTAGACAAAGATGGTTCATACAGATGTGTTTGTCCAGAAGGAAAAATATTCAATGGATTCGGTTGTGAAGGTAAGTCTTCTCTCGGTCATGTCACATTTTGGCATTGTTTTTATGTTTTTATCCATAAATCTTTTAAGCCCTACAATGTGTAAAGTTTAATTTTTTAAACAGTTTTGAAATAAATGTGAATGAAAGTTTGACAATAAATATGGATAGAATAAATATAAAAATACTACTACAGTGAAGTTGTATGTTTTATAACTTTCAGTTTTTGAACCATAAGTGAGTTTTCATTTGATAAAACTATTTACCTTCATTCTCCAATTGTATTATGTTGTGTGTTGAATTGTATGTCTTCAGAGCAAGATAGTGGAAGTTGTGAGCCAGCCTGTGGTGATAGGGAATATTGTGATGAAGGATCCTGTAGATGTCAGCCAGGTTATTCTGGTGAAGGCTGCCAAGGTTTGTGTGAACTCATGCCTCTTTTATCTTTCAACTGTGATTTTTTAAAATCTTGTTTGTTTCATTTTCCTTTACTGGTTGGTTTAAACACTGTATTTTACATAGATGTTATATCTGAGTGTATGTTATTATATGTCAGGAGTAAAGAATAATATAATTGGTACTTATGTTGTCTGCATTTTAATCTAAATTTTATTACATTTCTTTAATTTTCCAGCCGAAGACACCTGCTCTTCCTGTCATGAAAAATCGAGCTGTACATTTAATCCAGATATAGGAAGTTCATGCCTCTGTGATGAAGGTTATGATGGGAATGGTGTCTACTGTCAGGGTAAGTTTCTCTACTACTGTAGATGCTGTTTTACTATAATTTACAGTGTTTCTGTGATTGCTTTCCTTTTATTGAATAAAGAACACAATTCCTTAATTTAAAAAAAAATAAAAAATAAGATGTATATTATTACAAAACAATCATTTTGTCAAAAGTAGGTAACTTCATTGGTCATATTATGTTTGATTTTAATTTATTACTTATGTTATAAGTTAATAAATATATACTTTTATATGTAATGACCCCAACTTGTTGTTTGTTTCTGTTTGTGAATGTAACAATAATTTCTTCAAAACACTGAAACAGATTACAGATACTGATTCTACATCTATTAAGGCATGACCTCTCTCAATTTACTCTCAGGACTATTTACTCACCAGATTAATTTTTTCCTTTCAGTTTGTTAATTTCATATGAATTTCAAAATATTTGGACTTGTTTTATGTTACAGACATCAATGAATGTGCCACTGGTGAAATAACATGTGGTGACAATGCTTATTGTATCAACACAAAGGGAACAGCCTATTGTAATTGTCATACTGGATATGCTAAAGTTGCTGAAGAGTGTAAGCCTGACGGTGAGTTTTCTAATAGTATTTTCAGAGCTGGATGTATACTGTTACTCTAGAAGTTGTGGATACTAAATTAAATCAATCATTGTGTCCCAACTTATTCCTGTGCTGGGATGGCTAGGCCAAAGATATTAAGAGTACAGAAAGAATACACCCTGATTTAATAAATATCACACTTGGAATAGTTTTAGAGCGTCAAGACAATGGATACATATCACCCAAAACAGTATAGTTAGATACATCAACAGCTGGTGACCACCATGTTTTGAATGTTTGTAGGATTGAATTATCTCCCTTGGAAAAATTTCTCTGATTTTTGACCATGCCATAAATGGTAATGCTCCCTTTTATAAACTTTGGGTTAAATTCATGCGTTTTGGAGTGTTTATACAATATAGTCCTTCACTAAAAGAGAATTATAAACCATTTAAAAGAAAGAATGATCTTTTTTTAATAGATTTCTGCTATTTCTAGCTTGACATTTAGTATGTTACCTAGTTTTGACGTATATATTAGCTGCAACAGAGGTGTATAGTTTAAGTCAAACTGGGGAGAACCTGTAAATCTGATGAAAGAAGTATTTACACCCTTTTTACTCCTATCTGTCAACATTTCAATTAAATAAGAAATGTGTGACCATATGTTTGTCTTACAGAGTTTATCATGAGCAATAGAAGCAATCATCCCCCAAACCCCCTCTTCTAAACAACAACAATAAAAAAACAGCAGTTGTCATAAGAACAACACACAACCATTGCTATTTGGTTGCTATTCAATTTCACAGAACTGCCATAGAAGCAAAGTTATTACAATTTAGCCACTAATCCAGTTTTATGAATTCTGTACATTTATAATGTTGTGTTGATAGTTAAAACAATATTTCTAATGTATAGTGTCCATGTTTATTTGATTTTTTATAATAATAATAATAATAATAATAACAAGCATGTCTTGTCTATGTTTGTTCAATAGTTTCTCCATCAGACCCATGTGGATGTGGATTGAATGGTATCTGTGAGAACTTGGATACTATGACATGCTCTTGTGAGGCTGGCTTTGTTTTTAAATCAGAGGCCACATCAAACAGATGTAGAGGTGAAATATTTGTTATACCATACCTGAGTGAATTTAGGTTAATTTAATACTACATCAAGGGAGATGCAGCCAACAAACACCCAATTCTTATTGACCTTAATGTCTCATTGCAAGTCTTTCTGTGACAATATAATTTTGCAACATAACAGAATTATGAAATTTACATGTATTTATCTTTACTGACAACCCCGAAAGCATCTTCATGGTGGGCAACTTTTGTTCTTAAAAACTGTTAATCACATGTCTATATTCTTCCTTTATAACACTTGATTCTTTTATATGTATAGATGTTGATGAATGCAAATCGGGAGGTTCCTGCCATATTAATTCCCAGTGTACAAATTCTGTCGGCTCTTTCAAGTGTGAATGTTTACCTGGCTACTATGGTGATGGAAAGAATTTGTGTGGTAAGAACACCCTTTAAACCTGAATAACAATACATTGTAGCATAAAAAGGAAATACAGAATGTTTTCTTAAATCAATTTCCTTTCTAATAATTGATTTATTTTCTTATAATGTGACTGCTAGACAGTACTACATATTATATTATTCCCATTAGTAAAACATTTTTGACTAAATTATTGGTTATCTATTATTTTACTTATCAGAGAGGGATGGCTGTATCCCAGACCCATGTGGAAGAGACGCGACCTGTCAACAGACTGTTGCTGGAGGTTATATATGTATCTGTCCAGAGGGATACAACCTTATTGGTAGAGATTGTGTCAGAGGTTTGTTCTCGATCCATTCACATTTTAACCCTTTTTATTACATTTGATAATCCTGTGGACAGAGCTTGCAGTATGTCCGCCGCAGGGAATAATAAAAGTGCTTCTTTTAACTATGGCTAAAGGCCCTTTTACTCACCAAATTATAAGTAAATAGTATCAAAGTGAAACTATGTGGAGACTATGTCCACAGGTTACATGTCTAAACAATGTTGAGATAAAATAAATCTATTGGAGATTTTGTTTGTTAACAGATGATGCTGATTGTAGCCAATTAGGAGATTGTGGTGAAAATGCTCACTGTGTTATTGGTGAGCGAAATGAAGTGTCTTGTGAATGTAATGCTGGTTACGAAGGCAATGATGATGGCTGTGTGGATAGGAATGAATGTGATCTGGGGCAAGCTGTGCACAGATGCGCTGTTGATGCCTCCTGCTATAACTTTGAAGGGGGCCACTCATGTTCCTGTAATAAAGGTTTTGAAGGCAACGGACATCACTGCAAACGTAAGTTGATGTCTCGGCAGATGAGGTATCTAGGGAAAAACATTTAACAATTTTCGCTTTGATTTTTTGTCTATAGGAACATGGTTTCCTGTCTCCTGAACAGCTGTGACTTATAACGTTCATTGTTCTCTTTGTTCACAGAGATTGATGAGTGTACAGCTGGAACCCATGATTGTTCTGAGTTTGCCAATTGTAATGATTTGATTGGATCATACTTCTGTGAGTGTAAGGAAGGTTACGAAGGAGATGGAACCACTTGCTCATGTAAGTAGTATTTTTTGAAGAATTGGAACTGTGAATTTTATAGTGTTAATCTGGGATTCTGTAATGGAAAAAAATATATATCTTTTGTGATGTTCACACGGCTGTCTTGATGTATGTTAAGAGTTGTTAGTTTTGAAGCACCTCTGAAGTCGATTTTAATAATAATAATATGACTTTAAATCCTGTTTCTGAATGTCATCTCAGTGTTTGTAAATTTGGCGTTGTTGTTGCATTTCAGTGAAACCAGGCTGTACAGTCACAAAAAATTGTGACGATAATGCCTCTTGTCAACTAACAAAGGTTGGTTATAAGTGTCGCTGTAACCCAGGTTACTTTGGAGATGGGGTCACTTGTGAAGGTTAGTTTCAGTTAAAGTATCAATTATCACATATGGCTAGGAAATTGGGACATGTCTGTTTGATGCCAGCAATTTGTTATTGTTTAACAGATTAAGTTCTTAAGATTTATTGTACAACAATAGAATGACGCTCATGTTCTCCAATCTACTTCTACCTAGTTCTTTACCACCTACAAGCCACATGCTTTACAAATGTTCAAATGAACATTTAAGCAATACCTTTATTAAATAATTTTTGTGTCTATTCCAAAATAACGAAAATACTGCAATATCTTTATTATTCTATATCATAATGATATGAGAGTATCCCCACTTAATTCTGAAATAATATGTTTGGAATTAGCCTGCTTAAACCAAAATTGACATGTTGTCTTGACACACATGTTGCAAAAAAATATGTTTATCAAACAATTACATGTTACAAAAAAACAATTAATGTTATTATAAAATGCCAACAAGTAATAATTGTGTGTTAACTATCTATTTATCAAGAAAGAAAATCTTATCTGAGAAGAATCTGTTTGGACTTGAAATATAACTGTTTTATGTTGATTGTTCACAGAGGTCAATGAATGTGAAGACCCAGTATTGAATACATGTAACTCCATGTTTAATGTGAAATGTGAGAATCTGGATATTGGATTACGCTGTATTTGTTTGGAGGGATTCAAACCTGTGGCTGGAGTCACTGATGTCTGTGAAGGTGAGAATTTATACTTGGGCTGTTGTTTCCTGTTCACTGAATAATTTGTACATTTTTTTATTTTAAGTTAAATAACTATATCATATTATTCCAGCTTAGTCAGTTTTATGTTGTCAAGGTTTGTGAAACTTTTTTTAAAAGTGTGCTTTCTTCCTTTAAGAAGATCTGTATTTAAAATTTAACAAAGAAAGACTCACTTTATTGTTACATGTTTATAACTAAAGTGTGTAACTTCAAATACTTGTTTTGTTATGAATTCATTGATGTTGATTTACAAATAACACAGACAATTATCTTTTGTAACAGAATATAACCAAAACCAAAGAAATTTTATTCCATTCGTGTAATTCTTTGTATAGTGTGAAATTTCTGGATTTTAGGATCTACCCTAAGTTTATATTTTTCTTTTTGTATTAAGGTTTAATGCTAGAGAGAGTTGATATTGTCATTATTGTGTTGATACATTATGGATTAACATTATGTTATTGCCGTTCCCAGATATTGATGAATGCAAACAGGGTGATTTTGAATGTGGGGAAAACTCCAACTGTAAGAACAAGATTGGTGGTTATGATTGCGAATGTAAAGATGGCTTTTCTGGTACTGATGGACGAAACTGCCAAGGTAATACTTTTACAAGTATATATCTCTCTTGGAAGGATGCCAACCTTATTAGCTGAAGCTCCTATACTGGGACTCAATTGTGTACAAATGATGACAGGGGGATCTTTGTCTAACATCTGGGATCTGTCTGTTGGATTTGAACCCCTGAATTTAAACATATTTACTGAATATCTAGCTTCACTCAGTTCATCACCAGTAGATATATCATTACATTGGCTTCAAACCGACACAATAGTGTTGATGATCCTGAGCCTTTTAGTTTTATTTCATAATTTATAAGCTCTACTTTCCATAAATCTAAAATGTCTTTGAAGCTGGAAAATCTTCTATAACATACATTGTAGACAAGCTCACAGTAATCTTTAGTGTTGACCACTTTGACAGTTGTGATGAACTGTAATCTAAACATGTTTCATATATGACTGTTTTATTTCTTGTAGATATCAATGAGTGTAATTCCCCCTCTCAGAACGACTGTGATGTTAAAGCTGAATGTAACAACTTGAATGGTTCCTACGCTTGTAAATGTATAGATGGTTATTCTGGCAATGGAATCTCTTGTGATGGTGAGGAAGTTTAATATATCTATCTCTCTAAAACCATTTAGGTGTTAATTTTTTTAACTTTCAATAAAGTAAATTAATCTTTGAATAACACGGTACTTTATGTGCTAATCCACATAGCTTTACACTCATGACTGTTCTCACCAAATAAGGAGTAATTATAATAATCAATGTAAAATTATATTTAAAATCTCTTTTTTTCTGGTTTTTATTGTTATTATTTTGTATTACCTTCACAGAAATTGATGAATGTGCTTTACCCTCCTCGAATTGTCCTGCTGACTCTGAATGTGTGGATGGCATCAACTCTTACAGCTGTGACTGTCTCAATGGCTTCACAAAGATAGATGAGAGCACCTGTCAGAACATCAATGAGTGTGCTCTACCATCAGACAATACCTGTGATGTGAACGCTCTCTGTGAAGACAACCAGGGTAGCTACACATGCACATGTAAGGAGGGTTATAGAGGAAATGGAAGGGAATGTACAGGTACAAATTCTTTTTTATTATATTTCAAACTTACTTGTTGTACTCATGTGTTTCTCTATAAGTATCATACTTGAGAATAATATTCTTGTATTATACTTTTAAAAAATAATAAGTAGGAACATTTATGTTAATTTTATTGATCACAATTTCTATTGTTGTAAAAGCAGAAATAACTAGCATTCAAGGCATGTTTAAGCTTGGGGGTGGGGAAGGGGAACAGGGGCAACTGGGAACTCAAGTAGTGTAGTCACTAAAAACTCAAATTCCAGGAACCAGGTATATTTTATTTCTCTGATGGAAATGCAGACAAACATTGCAGCTTTATTTCCGATCTTGAAGTAACCTATTCTGTATGGCTCTCTTTACCCACAGAGTACAACCCATGTGATGAGCCTGGTGCTTGTCACACATTTGCTTCCTGTACTAACAACAAGGGAGTGGCTGTATGCGAATGTAACCCAGGGTACACTGGAGATGGTGTCAAAACTTGTGACAGTAAGTTGATACCACACATCAGGTTTTTGTAAACAATCAGTTTAGTTATATCTATTTATTGTTACCAAATCTTATTGTAAAAGAAAGCAGTTCAGTTCGTCATTGTCAATCTCATACAAGTAAGATAACTTTAAATGATTTAAACATGACTTCAATCTTTCACTGGGCACATGCTATTGTCATATTTCCAAGACTGATTTCCGCTCTTTTTATACCTTAGCATTATTTATTCAAATTTTTAAACGATGTTATATAAGTACTGGAATATTATTGTATTCTATGTTTTATGATTGCATTTGAGACGCATGATCTACTGGTTGATAACATGAAGTCACATCAGTACCTGTACAGTAGCGTCTGAATCAGACATGAACAAATCCTAATGGCCCATCTTATTGAAATAAATAATTGTTCAGATAATATAAACTAGTGTACTAAACATAAAAACTTTTCTTGTAGTTGAAAATGAATGTGAAAATGGAACTGACAACTGTTTGGAAAATGCCAACTGCATCAATGAAAATCCAGGGTTCAGATGTGAATGTAAATCTGGTTACTATGGCGATGGTGTAACAAGCTGTACAGGTGAGATAACATTTATTTATGTTTATAGACAATTTTTAATTGTAGAATATACTATTTGATAAAATTCAAGCTTTCTGTCAAAAAACTATACTAAAAGGTGGTTAAAAATTTTTGGTAACTGCAAATGTTTCTTTTTTTACAGACATTGATGAGTGTGATCCAAACACAGAGTTTGGAGGTTTGAACGAATGTGATGGGGACACTAGTACTTGTGAAAACACAGATGGAGGCTACAACTGTCCATGTATCGAGGGATACCGTCAAGCTGGACCTAGAGAATGTATCAGTAGGTTTCCATATTTAATAATTAGATAACTGCCTCTTATATATCAGCTGCCGGTTTCCTGTGGACTTGTTGAATAATATATTGCTGGGGTTGTATTATGCGGTTTCTTTCACTCCTTCTAAGTCGTCATAAAAACAACATGGCACAAAGTATTACGTTCAACAATAATGAGAAAAAGAAACTATTTTTTATTTGTATGGGTAGTTTTTCATTTTCATGTAGTTACAAGCCCTCTGTGGCTCATATTCCTTATGTAACAAAAAGCCAGATAACATAGTCTATCAGCAAAAACTAGGAGCTGGTCATAACCAAGCTTTTGGGAGAGGCTGTATGATTGGTCGTGACCAACCAATTGACACACCGTGGTATAGGACTTTTACAAATCTAAATACAAAAAACAGTAAACTGAATGTCTGTGTCTTTTTGTTGTAGGAATAGATCTATGTGATACCGATGAAAACAACTGCCATGAGAAGGCCACCTGTGAAGATGTAGCCAGGAAAGTTGTGTGTACATGTAACAAAGGTTATGATGGTGATGGACTTACATGTGAAGGTAGGTGTTTTTTTACTCCAAATGTTTAAAGTATAACCTTGACATGTTTTTTTTTACAAAAATGACAATAGACAGGTTTAGTAGAATTTAAACTATATACTAAAACAAGTAATTTGACAACTCTTTGATTCTCTGTAGTTCATTAAAATGCTTCATAAAAATCTGTACATATAATTAGATGTAATTATGAGAAACTGTTTCTGGCTTAAGTACTCGTACTGATTGTTGATCAATAACCTGATGGTTAAGTAAAAGTCTATCTTATTTTAGAGTAAGCCGTAAGTTTATTATGTAAATTTATTAAGAAAGTTGTGTTTTATTTGTCAGATGTGGATGAGTGTACACTTAAAACTGATGACTGCTCCGGAAACTCTGAATGTGTAAACACTGATGGAGGATTTAAATGTCAGTGTAACACTGCAGGATATAAATATGTTGGAGAGACATGTGTTGGTAAGCTGCTCTATCAAATACACTACATACAAATGATAGTAATAATATATTTTACCAGTATGGAGGGTCAGATATGCAAACATCATTAGCCAACTGGTTATATACTATGTACATAAAGATTCCTATTTGTTGAGAGGTGCCTTTCTGGCATCAGGGTGGTTTCAGACGTATTTATTCTCCCTGCTGGTGGAATTGGCTTTCCTGTGTTTATTCTTGCCATGACAGCATTAATTTATTCTCACTGACATCCTCAACATATTCTAACTATGATAGCCCCGATTTATTCTAACTATGATAGCCCCGATTTATTCTCACCATAACAACCTCAATTTATTCTCACCATCACAACCTCAATTTATTCTCACCATGACAACCTCAATTTTTTCTCACCATGACAGCTTCAATTTATTCTCACCATGACAGCTACAATTTATTCTCACCATGACAGCTTCAATTTATTCTCACCATGACAACCTCAATTAATTCTCACCATGACAACCTCAATTTATTATCACAATGACAACTTCAATTTATTATCACCATGGCAACCTCATTTGTTCTCACTTTAATGGCCTAAGTTTATTTTACTATGATAACCTCCCATTATTCTCCCTAAGACAACTCCACATCCTTAATTTATTCTCATCATGACAAGCCCAATTTTTCCTCACCATGAGAAGCCCAATTTATTCTCACTCACATCTGAAATTTGTTCCTGACATGTTAAACCGATTCAGTCTAGAAACTCTGTGTGATATCCAAACTTTCACTCTGAACAGAAGTATGTTTTTGCAACAGCTCACTGATCTAAAAGACAATTTGATGTACATTCTTATTGTAGATATCAATGAGTGTGAAGTGACACCTGATATCTGTACTGCCCCGGCTACCTGTGCTAACAATGTCGGATCATTTAAATGTGTTTGTCCTGAGGGATACAAGAATAATGAGGCAACAGAAACTTGCCAAGGTAATGATTCAAAGTATTCAAACTAATGACTAACTATATCACTTTGCTGTCTTCTTGCTTGCTTAACATTTTTGGGATGTATTCTGCAATTTTCGTTTGTAACAGAAAGTTAAAAAAAGATTTTTTCAGTGTTTTGTTTATGATAAACATATATGTTGTAATTTTAGTACTTTTTGTTATTATCATCGTTTATGTTTATGTTAATCCTTATTGAAAACTGAATTTGTTGTGTTGTATTTCTTGTAGATATAAACGAATGTGAGCTTACCCCCTGTCCGGACACATCTACTTGTACAAACAATGATGGTGGATTTAGCTGTGTTTGTCCTGATGGCTACAGGCTTATTGCCAACAAGTGTGTTGGTAAGTTACCTGTGAAAATAGATGCAATGTAGTATGATTCAGAATGCTATTTCAAATAAGTAAGAATCACAGAAGTAAACGAGGCTTATTGAAATTAGTGTACATGTTACAATAACCTGTTGTTCAAGTAATGACAAGTCTAGAATAATACACAAGAAGTGTTATTCCCAATTTAGTTCTTGGTGTTCGGAATTACACTTCTTATGTATTATGATATTACAATAAAGTAACTTAAAAATAGATACACGAAGAGATTTATTATGAATCAATGTGCTAGAAAGTTATGTAAATATACATACATAACATAATAATAATACCCAATATATATAAAATCAGATACAATCTTATTTGGAATATGACTGTTAGCCAGTACTATAGTCCAAAACTGGCACAGGGACTACGATAGGGAATAATATAGACAGTACACACATTACTGCTGAAAGTAAGTCTGAAAGCATAATGGAAATAGACACAAATGAATTGGGAACAAGGGTATCTGAAATTATCAAACTTATGGGATATAAGTTTGTCAATTAGTACAAATATAAATAGATGGGGATTTTACAAGAACGCCAATAAGTAGAAAAAGTTGATAATTAAAAGAATGTCATACAGGTTGATTGGAAACAAGTGAGCTAATAGTTTTTTCATTGTTTGGGTTAATACTCTTGGTTTCAGCAGACTCTTAATAAACTTTTATCATTGGCCCAGGCTGGAAGAATAAATGTTTCAGTACTTAACAGAGATATAGATATAGCAGGGTCAGCAAGGAAAAGATGGATACAGGTTCATTAGAAAGGAGAGATTTAGATTCAGTACGATGGCAATACAAAGGTTTACTGTTGATATGCATTTTTAACGTAAAATTTTACATGTAGGAATGTGTTTCAGCTTAATATTAATTATATTAAATTACAGGTGATAACTAAAATTCTTATTTTCAGATAAATCCAATTGTGATCTATCTTGTGCTGATAATGAAGAATGTAAGGATGGTGAATGTGTCTGTAAACCAGGCTATGAACAAACTGGGAGTGAACTCTGCTCAGGTGATTTAATGTCTACCTTTTATCAAACATTGGAACAGTAAATAGAACTTGACAAAAATGTTCTGCATTTCCGTTACACTTTAGCGCACATCAAATCATGTGTGATATGGTTAGCAGTTAAACCAAATTAGTATAGTAATAACATCAAAAAATAGAGTTCAGTGTTTAAAATGTTATTTCTTTATGTTTATTATCAAGAATACTTACCATATTTGGTATGAGACGATAATGTTCTGACTAAGGGTATATTTTATTTTGCAAGACAGAAGTTGTTTTTCTAACTGTGAGCTAATGATACAATTTGTTCCCTATAGATATCAATGAATGTTCTGATGATTCAACGTGTGATCTCTCTGTGTCCACCTGTGAAAATTTGGAAGGTGGTTACAGCTGCAAGTGTAAGGCAGGTTTTAGAGGAAACTACCCAGCATGTGAAGGTAAGTTACATCTTGAAAAAGCTTGATTCAGTTTATTTCTCTACCTTTTTTTGTATTAAAAAAAAATATATAGTTTTATATACATTGTACATGTATCTGGAGAGTTTTACATTTATTTGTTTATAAAATATTCAAAAGCTTAAATCTCCACGGCCCATATTAGAGGATTTTAAAAAATACTTTCTGATTTTATTTTATAATCAACATTTATTTTAGATGTTGATGAATGTGCTGAGGGCACCCCTTGCGGTACCAATGAGGTGTGTAGGAACACGGTCGGTAGCTATAAGTGTGACTGTCGACCTGGCTACAATGGCTCCCCCTGTAACCCAATTAATGAGTGTCTGAACCCTTCAGCTTGTCCATCTAACTCTGCTTGTGTTGATAAGGATGAAGGCTTTAACTGTATATGTGAACCTGGCTTCAAGAAAGATGCTAAAGGAACCTGTTCAGGTAAACTATATATTTAAGTTATTACAGACACTTATTATACACTAATTAACATGAGTGGTGGGGGGTTTTTTGTGATAAAATTATAAACTTTCTTTGGTCATGCTGATTTAAAATGAACAGTTTATTTTATAATAGTTTTGTGTTTATGTTAACGTAGGCAATGTTGTAAATTGGACTCAGAGGTTTGATATTTACTCATATTACAGACTTATATAAGATTTTTGTTTAAATGTTATAATAGTTAATATTTGTAATTTCCCTAAGATGTGAACGAGTGTGAGATAATCAACCCCTGTGACACAGAGAGAGCACAATGTGAGAACAATGCGGGAAGCTATGTTTGTAAATGTAACTCTGGCTATTTCCTGGATGGAGATGTCTGTACAGGTATGATACTTTATACGATATACCTTAGTCTACTCATTCTGTGTACAATCACAGGTGAGCTGGTTAAAATCAGATGAAAGTGACCGACAACTTACTTGTATTGTTTAGGACATGAGTTTTATTATAGATGCACTATACCAGAGGTATAATGTTGATGGTAACAGGAACATTACAGTAGTAAAGAGCAGGTGGTCTTGTCATTAGTTTCATTTTCCTATCCCATCTATAGTCATTTCAAAGCAGCAGTCTGGAACCACTATGATGCTTATACACTAGCCTGAGCCTCATTACTTAAGCAGTGGTCTCATGTTAGAAATATGCACCCTATGGATTACTGTTACAGACAGAAGTCACATTTTAGTAAACAGTTAATGCATACACAAGAAAATCAAAATACTGAAAAAAAGATAACATTTTGACATAATCAGCCTTGAGATACACGTACCAAATTTTAATTACCTTTAATTAGTTTATAATATCTGCAATGTTTTTATTATTTTTTCACAGATTTGGATGAGTGTAAATCTGGTGCTGAATGTGATATAAATGCTGGCTGTACCAACACAGCTGGTTCTTATACCTGCATCTGTAAGATTGGCTACACAGGCAATGGAATCTCATGTATAGGTAAAGTACCTGTTAATGACTATATCCAGAAGTAACAAATGATACGCACAGTGTCCCTTCGCCTTAGTGCTCTTGTTAAAGGGGTCTTTCTATAACATATAGCAGTAAAATGGTCAAATGATTGTACATTTTGCCCTCCTCATTGACATTTGTACACCCTAGAAGTACTGTAATTATGAAGTTGTCATTAAATATGTTTGATTCAATATGCCCAGTTCATGCAAAGACTAAATATGTGTGTATAAATTACATTATTACAACTATTGTCTTGACTGCAATGTTTTTTGATGTTTTTAACTGTTACACGATACTAATGCTGCAGGTGGTAGGAGGAAGTGGATATTTATATTCTCTTAAAAAGAAATACATCAAGTTTCTTTCTGTTCAAACTATCTTTGAATCTATATCTTATTTTAAACAGATATTGATGAGTGTGATCAAGACCCATGTGGTAAAAACGCTATATGTGAAGATAAGGTTGCCTCCTATAGTTGTATTTGCAAGAATGGGTATGAGAAGATTGGAGATGAATGTAAAGGTAAGCTCATATAAATTTAATGCATGTGACAAATAAGATACTGTTTGGTAAAATATCTCACCATATTTTTTATGTTATACACTGTTAATTTAGAATTTTTCTGAGATTTGTTATCTTTTTCTGCACATTTATGTCTTAAGTTTTGATCTGGTATACATACAATAAATTAGAAACTGTTTTAGTAGATTTTAATATGTACATTCTGTTTCTCCCAACCCAGACATCAATGAATGTGCTGAGCCCAACACATGTGGAGAGAATGAATTCTGTCGAAACATTCCTGAAACTTTTGAGTGTCTGTGTAACCCAGGATATGAAAAAAGTGACCAGGGAAGGTGTATACGTATGTATTTACATCTTCTCTATTCAGTAAATTTGACTGGCAATTTTAAGTAAAAGTTTACACTTTTAAATTGTTTTAAACACTGTGGATAACTGTAAGCTATAACCTTCTCTTGAACAAAGTTGTTCAGTATTGCATTGTCAACTTGTGACTATAAAATAACCTTATTCAACTATCTTTAATCTAAAAAAGTCTTTAAATGCATAAAAATATGATTTTATGTTACAAAGCTGTAAGATTGTAACTGGGATGACTGATTTATTGGCATTTGTGGTGGATTGTCTCCAACTAGTAACCCTGCAACAGAAATGTTGTCATCCAATCATCCAATCATATGAATTAAAGTATCAAATTGTTGATGATACTATATACATGAGAATACCCTACTCAGATTTGCCCTGTGTGGGGCAAACAGTTGACAGGGGAAAATATTGTGCAATAAGTCTCAGCTGAGAATGGCTCGTGTGGGTTAGGTTTAACCCACAAATTTCAGGATGCATGTTTGAGTGTTGCTTCTCTTTTCACAGCAATCAATCCGTGTCTGTCCAACCCATGTGCTCCAGCTCCAGCAGGGCGATGTGAATCAGACGGTATTGTAGCCAAGTGTACCTGTAATCCAGGATATACTGGACCAAACTGCACAGGTAAATGTCAAAGTTAGCTCCATTTGTCTTAGTTAAACTTTACTGCGCTTCGACATAAGTGAATTGAATGGTCATGGTCTGTACAATTCACTTCTCAATGAGAGGCATAGGGCAGTTTGTTAGTGTAACAACGCTGTCTTAGCATTGTAGGAAGATTAATTTCCCAACACAGCAAAACACTTCACATTTGATGGCTATGTCAGTGTCAATTATTGTTGGAATCCAAAATAATAGAAGTGAAATACCCTTGAGCTCTCTGACATACAGTAATATGACCCAGATTTAGCGGTCTGTCTCAAGCACAGACATGTTGGTTTTTACTTCTCACTAAGAGAACATTAATTTTTAAACAAAGCAAAACACTTAATGAGGTACAGTGATATGAATACATGAAACACTAACCAATAAATCTATCTTGTTCCTGGACTCCATAATTTGTATTTTTTTAAATATATATCAATCCAATCATTATGTCCTCAGATCTTAAGTAAACATTTTTATAATTATAAAGGATAACTGTATGAATATTTTTTTTACCTAATGTATTAAATTAAACATGTTTTGCTCCCTCTAGATATCAATGAGTGTGCAGGGGGTAAGCTGTGTTCAGGGGGCACCTGTGTTAATGTTCCAGGAACATTTGTCTGTCAGTGTCCTGATGGATATCAACTGGATAACTTTATTTGTGAAGGTAAATTCTTCATTAAAATACTTGAAATGTGTATATACTTCATAGATACTGTGTATTGGGCTGATATTTTCAAAAATCTTAAAATGGCGGAAGCAGGAAATTTTTAACCTAGAAATGCGAAATGCATTTGTAGTCCTACTTTGTGAAAATACCTCATTTTCATTTTACTTTCTTTGAAATACTGTGACATCAGTGTGGCACAGAATTACAATGAAAAATATTTGCCTGACAATGTACTTGACAAAGGGTTTATTAGCCGAACTCTTGAAACAAATGAAACAAAAAACTGAATAAAAGTAACATCGTTTTTATTATTGCTGGGACTAACACTTTTATATGTAAAAAATTAAAGTATATTGATTGTTGAAGAGAGATCATTATGATATCAATGAGTGTATTGGATTTTAAATTTATATATTTTTTCTGTCACGAATGTTGTGAATATGATAAGTTCTAAAAATTCTAAAATTTATCTTAGAATTTGGCTTCCTTTTGTCAAGACAAGAGATTGTATTGTATTTGACCAATTTCTGTAAAACGATTTAGCTGTCATTGCATTATTTTGCAATATTCATGACTATAATATGATAACTTGAGAATAAATTCATTCATGCTTGGAATAGAGCTTCATCCAATCAAGACAACAGATGGGATTGCATTTCATTAAATTCCATAAAACAAGACGCAATCATTGCATAACTTATTCACAGATAAGTTCCAAACTTGAACTATGTTTTCTGATCTTTAGGGCAAAGAAAAAGAATTGACCCAATTCTGTCCATTCAAGAAACTGTTCTCAAAACAACTTTGCTTAACTTTTTTCATATGCCCATATATCAATAAGCGTAATGGACTATACATTGTTTTTATTTGCCCAGTCATCAATAAGTGTAATGGACTATACATTATTTTTATTTGCCCAGTCATCAATGAGTGTACTGGACTATACATTGTGTTTATTTATCCAGATATCAATGAGTGTTCTGAACTATAAATTGTTTTTATTTATCCAGATATCAATGAGTGTACTGGACTATAAATTGTTTTATTTGCCCAGAAATCAATGAGTGTACTGGTTTATAAATTGTTTGTATTTGCCCAGATATCAATGAGTGTACTGAACTATTAATTGTTTTTATATGCCCAGATATCAATGAGTGTACTGAACTATAAATTGTTTATATTTGCCCAGATATCAATGAGTGTACTGTACCTGAAGCCTCCACCTATGCTGCTGAGTGCGGTCCTCGGGAATACTGTGTGAATGAACCTGGCTCATACAACTGCCCATGTAAACAGGGATATAAAAAAGGAGA
>JARFOD010097279.1:0-11406 GCA_031763545.1 Mopalia muscosa
TTCACCCATTGGGCTGGCACGTCGTCCTATAAGTGAAATACCCTTGAGTACGACGTTAAACCCCAATCAAACAAATCCACCGTGGAGGTCTATCCTGGGATCTTAGGCTTACAGGGCCTACACTTCACCGACTAGCGGGTTGTTGGAGGGAGCTTGCTGTTGCCCATAGGCCGGTTGCTCAAAGTTCATTTCTTTGTGACGCGACGTCATCTAACTGGCTGTTAGACTAACGGAGCTTCGAACAACCGGACCCTGGTGCTATCTCAGTTAAAGAGGAACAAGAAGCCGATATGTACTAGTATGTGATATCTTAGTATTGTCCTGTGATTGTCCTGTATTTGTCTTTAGTTGTTTTTGTTTGTTATCAGCGGTGTCGAGGGTGGTTTCCCTCTTCCATCGGGCTGTCACGCCGTTATGTGACGGTGAAATAACCTTGAATACGGCGTAAAACCTCAATCAAATAAACTTTATCGACTTAGCTATAGCGGATTCCGATAGATAGACTAAACTTTGGATTTACTCAAACAAAATATTAACTGTAAGGAAGAAATGCAGAAAAATTATCCTATTTTAAAGACATTACTGCAGTATCTTCAGGTACAGTATATAGAAAAGACAATCTTCGCTGTGATAAGAAGTTGTGTCATATTAAATATAAAGCCTCAACAGCGCAGTTGGTAATGATGGGCTAATACAAAATTACATCCATCGGGCTAATTTGCTTATATTTCCTGATGTATCACACGATTTGGCTCTTTCAATCGCGGGTGATTTTTTACGACGTTTCCTCCAAGTTTTGTACCGTTATTAGACAAGGAACAGTGTGAAGGCGACAATCCGTGGTCATATAAGTAAAATAACATTCGGTACGACGTTAATCCCCCCTGAGGGAGCTGGTGGACCATGGCTCTTGGCTTCCTCGGTCGATCGTAAGAGGCGAAAAGAGGTTGCTTTCTGTCGCCCTGGTGTTCGCAGAGCTAAAGGGTAACAGGAAGCAGATTTGTTTGTGATGTGATGTATTTTTGTCCGTCGTCATATAAGTGAAATACCCTTAGGTACGACGTTTAACACCAACCAACCAAACAAACAAACCAATCAAACAAACAAACTATCATAAACGTGAAATATCCTTAAAAAGTACGGCGTTAAAGCCAAACCAATTAACCAAATAACCCCGATTCGAATCCAGGTGGAGGCATGCAATATCTTCTATCCTTGTCTTTTTCATTTAAAAATATGGGAAATATTTAATTAATAAAATATACTGTCAGTTCTGATTAGCATCTGGAAATTTTAATGTTGACATTTTTTTTTCCAAATCCGCTTTCGATACGGTTTTCCATTTTTTAATCACTGACTGTAATGTGTGAATATATATTCCTTTTTTATAAGGCATAGAATAGCGAAAATTGTTTTACAATATCTGTCGAAAAAAAATAATATCTGATAGAATAACGGAAAGCGGCTGCTTACAAACGTCAACCCGTTGAAATAATTTTTATAGTAATTCGCCCCCTTGTTAAGGATAGTTTGTTTGAAGAGCACCAATTCTGTCTTTACTTAGCAGTGGTGGAAGATTAACTTTACAACAGTACTTAGCAGTGGTGGAAGATTAACTTTCCAACAGTATGTGTCTTTACTTAGCAGTGGTGGAAGATTAATTTTCCAACAGTACTTAGCCCACTGCTAAGTACTGTTGGAAAGTTAATCTTCCACCACTTCTAAGTAAAGACAGAATTGGTGCTCTTCAAACAAACTATCCTGAACAAGGGGGCGAATTACTATAAAAATTAGTCAGCAGTCATCGAATCCATTGATTCGATGAGTAATCACTCTGAATATTTTTCTGTGGTTTAAAAAGTTGCCATTGAAGCTAATTACGTTACACTGACACTTGCTTTGGAAACAAACCGTTAACTATCAAATTCGGACAACAAATTCGCCAGCTGTAAAAGCAAGCCATTAGGACCTATCAGTCAACGATTCGCTCAAGTTGTATGGACACGCCCAATAGGTCTTCAATGGAATAAACGGCATGGTATATTTGATTCCAGAACTAGTCTCCAATATATAGGCGAGATATTTGGTAAACTGTGAGACATCTTCTTACTGCGAAACATTAATAACCTTGCTTTGTTTTTTGTTGTTGTTTTTTTTTTTGTTACATTTTACGACATATCAAAAGTAGTTTCACTTATGTTACGGCCTACCGTCACAACGGGTAAAGGGAACCACCTTCGTCGAAGTCACTGGGAACATACATTGGTATGAAACAATATCACATTGCAGGAAGCTTCCCAACCGGTCACCAGTCAACTGATAAGGTGATAGATTTTACAGTTAGTCATGCTATAACATCGATGTATCGTTAGCTCACTCAGAGACGCACTCACACACTCGCATACCAATCCACTCACTTACCCCTCCCTCAATCAATCAATTTGTTAATCAAATAACCATTTAACCAACCAATCAGTCAGTCAGTCATGTACAACCACGAGCTACTGCATGCATTCAGGCACAGCATATCATTTTATATTCCTAATGTCAAAAGAACGATAATTGATATCTGATTACATAGACACGAGTGAGGTATTCCAATATTGCTCCACATCTTCTACACAAAGAGTGTTTTGAGTGCTCTATGTAAAAAAATAAGATGATTTAAAATAAGAGCAAAACAAGAGTGTTACGTTTACAATTTCTTTGAAGTTGCAGACAGTGAAATTGATTATTTTTGGTAGGATGCTTGTCATACTCATAACATAGCGGCATGGCAGAATCTTGTCATCAAAGTGCCGTATGGACCCATGGATTATCGGTGCGGGATCCACGTGCACCCGTTCCAATATCGCGCCAAGGCCTAAGGGTGAATAACCAGGCAGTCGTCTGCTATTAGTGGATTTTAATTTTGTTTGATTCTTTGACTTTTGTTCAACATCGAATTCAAGGGCATTTCGCCTTAGATGGCCAGGAACTGTCTTCACTTCATTCTGCCTTACTTCATTAACGGTGAAAACCCGATAGGAAATATAATAAAGCAAACGTCCCTGAGTCGTGGATACGATTCCCGGACGGTATCAACCTCCGGAACTAGAATTTGTTCAAACGTAGAAAGTGTTATCTCAAAAAACTCGAACCTACTGTTAAACTTCACTATCTTAAAGACACAAACATTATCCATCGATATTATCCTTTGCATCTGTTGGATTCAGCCTCATTTGGCCCTTTTGAACAGCTGGGACATATAACCTTAAGTACGACGTAAAATTGAATCCAACAAAGTGCAAACATCAACGATTCAGATTTCTCTATTTTGAAGGCGTGACTTTACGGACAACAAACAAGGATAGTATATGAATAAAGTATGTTGATCCTCGGGTCAAAAGGCACTACGTCATGTCCGGCCCTTTCTTACCCGTAATACTGTATAATTGTGTACCCATTTCTTTAAGAAACTAAGCTCTCAGATCAATTCAACCAATTTCCGAGATAACCGGTACCAAATATTTACTGCAGTACGTTATACTGTATTACAAAACTGTTTTCTAAATTATTGATAACGAAAATCAATGGTAGACGCCAAAGCAAGGAATGATATGATATCGTGTTCTTTCCATTAGTCCGAATCCTTATGGAAACTTCGCTACAAGGGAGAATCCGATACACGACAGTGCGAAAACGTTTGATTATTTTGCCTATGTTGGACTTGAAACCTTTACTCAAAATGGTAGAGCGGGTGGTTGGAGAGAGCTTCCTGTTGACCTGGTGCTTTCTGAGCTAAAGAGAACCTGGAAGTCGATATGTTTGTGATGTCCTTGTATTGTCCAGTATTTGTGATGATTTTGTTTGTTGACAGTATTTACCTATTAGGCTGGCACACCGATATGTGAGTGAAATGGCGTTTAGTACGACTTAAACCCCAATCAAATCCCCACAAGTCGGTCTTCTTGGTATGAAACACACAAGACGGTTTCGCTGGATATTATAAAAATTAGACAACTTGTATTTATGTCAAGTAGCATCTTGGCTAAACGACACCACCTGTATATATAGCCGGAGACATTACAATTACCAACAAACAAACACAGCGGTTGACTTTTTGTAATGCGCGAATTATAGGTTTGAGCTTCGGTTTGGTTTTGGTATAAGACCATGCCTGTTCCAGACGCAATAATGACTTGCCTTTTACCCAGAAATCAAACTTTATCATAAAGTTGTGTATATACTTTAAATCTGTATACCTGAGCCATAGTGATCATTTTTAACAAAAATAAATATATATAGCAAAAAGGAACATTCTGATAATACAACATATTAGTTATAATAATGATAATAACAAAACTGACGATCATGATGAAGATGGCGATGATGAAAAAACAACAATTGTAACAAAAATAATTATGATAATAAAAATAACAATAATGATAATTAACTTATATCGTTACCGGTAGTCAAACAAATAATACATGTAGGTAGCTTTTAACTAGCTGCTGTATTATATGCAATAAAAAAGAGTCAACATCCGTTAAAATGATCCCCGCCATATTAACTACAAGCAGGAGTCATTGTTGATTTTAACAAAATTCTTAATCTCCCCAATTAATAAAGCACATGCCCAGAAATAATTAGTTACGTCGCGACAGTCTAAATTAATTAAATGCGTGTAGGTTAATAAGTTAAGTTTTAGGGTGCGCAGATTAATTGGTGAGTGTGTTTCTTAGTCAGACACAGCACTATTAATAGAGTGCTTTAAACATTGTCATCACGCAGATAGCGCTTCCTCCCATCTGTGATATTGGTCAGAGGCCGTAGAGAACTTTGTTTGGATAACGAAGTAAGCAGTCAATTATTGTAAATTTCCCGGAAAAATCCGATTTTGCCCCGGGCTCTTTTTTTTTTTTTTTTTTGCGTGAGAGTATTGACATCAATGGTAATGATTTTGCAAGGATTATCTGTTTATATATTACGCCTATATTATCTCATACGAACTGCTCTCATCGGCTGATTAGTAAACAGGTGTAGATAAAGATTCCGTTCCTATTTTCATTTCGAATTTTTACTGAGTTTACATTTTGATGAAATCCGTTAATGGACTCGTTTCGGATTTAAGCTAAGGCTTGTATGGATTTCCCTACAAAGAAAGGCTTTGTGTTCACTTCGTTTCAATTAGTGTATCAAATAAAAGGTCCCGCTGATTGCATGTGTTGTCGTGTAAGCAGCCAGGAGGCAGTTCTGATCTTTCTAAGAGGCGATATTTGATACCGGTAGAGGATTTCACGATCTCACTAGGTGGCATCCTCTGCAGCAGGCCTGATCACTGCATGCGTCTTCATAAAAATACCAGTTACATTGCAAGCAAATCTGTTAAAACAATTTTTGATATATGCCTGTCTGTTTCGTTTGTGATCACTGATGCTGGTACATAGGTAGGTGACAGAACCAACCCTCTCTGTTGACTTGAATTTAGTTTCATCTTTGGAGATCTCAATGCACATACAATTTAATGATCAAATTGTGATCATTTACTAGAAATCTCGACAATTCCAGGTTCTTGGTCACGATCACGGGCATTGTGTGCGTTGGTTTAGACTTAAACTTGTCAACTGCTTGTATCTTTTACATGTTGACTGATGATAACAGGTCAACTAACTGGATATTGCGCAAGCACTTTTGACCAAGGATGTGTGTGTTGTGTTGTCTCTACTTAATGTCGGATTTATCTTATTAAATCTTGAGATGATGCTAGACTGACACAATGTATCGAGAGAAAATGCCGATGACTATACAGTACAAACACGGTACTTAAAGTCGGCAGGTTCGGTTTAGTGTAAGATTGTTGATGACCAAACGGTTCCATCATGTAGCCACTCGTCACGCTGCATGAAGCCTCCTCAATCGCCCTGTACGTTCCCCAACAGAGGCCCGTCACTGAGTAATAAGGGTCAAATTGGTTTGTCTATAATGGACAAGGGTGTTAGTTTTCCGACAAGGCCTCTGCTGTAATATTTATTGCAACGGCTGATGGTTGGGCGGGAATCTCCTTTTACCCCGGCTGTCTCAAAGCTTAAGGGTAACATGAAGCGGATCTGTTTATGACGTCTTTGTTTTACGTCCTGTGATTGTCTTGCTGTGTCCTGTTTTGTCTTTCTTTGTTGCCATTAGAGTCGATGGGGGTTTCCTTCACCCATTGGGCTGGCACACCTTCATGTAAGTGAAATAATCTTAAGTACGACGTTGGGCCCCAATCAATCAAACAAACCAATATATATTGTAAGGTGGACACACCCCTATCGGAGTAATAGTCACTTTTTGTCACCCTTAAGATTTCATTTAAGGAACACCAAAGGGAAAATTAACGTAATGCTTTAAAAATCGGAACCTTAGGGATTCAACCTGGCCACACCCACAAACAAAATAGTTTAAATGTTTGTTTTGAATTATTTTTTAAAATTTTTTATGAAACATAACCAAAGAAAGAATTAACGAAAACCTTTCAAAGTTTACTTGTTGAGGAACTGGAGGAAGATGAACTTTCGAACGTTATGGAAACATTTCACATCTTGGTTGTGACAGTGTCGATTATTGTTGGAATACACTGTTATCATATAAGTGAAATGACCTTAAGCACCGCGTAAAGCAACAATCAATAGATCAATTTATTATTCGAAAGGATCTGAACGAAAATGACTGAAGCATCTCGCCACAAGGGTCCAGTTGTTTAAACCAAGATTAGTTTCGATAACAGCAGATTCAATTAGTACACAAGGGAGATAAATCTTAGATCTTGAGTGAAGTCTTCTAATCCAGGATTAAATGTTAAAAAGATTGAAGCAGCTGGCTCCAGTATGACGTCTGCCTTTTCGCGCATTCGTCATGGTTCTAACAGAATAAATGTTTGCTTGTTGTTGTCGTTTTGTCGTTTTTTTTTGTTGTTTTTTTGCATCCTTTATCATTGCTTGTTTCGTTTTCTCGTTTAGCTTTCTGGTGAGGAAATAACACTACGAATACAATAAATATTTACTAATAAACTTCTTTTCATATTTTTAGGCTTTCGTGACGATAATCACGTCACCTCATTTCAAAGGATGCCGACGTCGACTGCAAATAATATTAACAACAACAACAACGTTCACAGTTTTAATAAAAATCTCCAAACCAACAACAACGGAGCTGGGTCGAAAATGACAGTGCCAAATTCTCAGAGAACTGTTAAGTCGTGCTCAGGCTGTGGCGAACACATCTTGGATAGATATTTATTGCATGCTTTGGAACGATTCTGGCATACGAACTGTTTAAAGTGTTCGTGCTGTAACGCCCAGCTTGGAGACATTGGCTCATCGTGCTTTACAAAAAACGGATTAATTCTGTGTAAAAACGATTACATCAGGTTAGTGAACTCATTTACAGTGTTGTATTTATAACATTTAATTAACTTAATGTTTGTGATTTATGTTTATAAATGTAGACAAAGAAACAGGACGATGACTCCACCAGTGATCGAACCTGCGACCTCTGGCTTACAGGTTCCACGCCATATTGACGAAGTTATAGGGCGTCTCGATAGAATGACCAGATTTGAACACAAAATAAATCTGCCAATAATTTATATTTATACTGAAGATATAGGGTATGTGTTTGCATAATCGTCTCCAGGATATTAGACCAGTTTGTCAAATACGAATTATTAGTATCACCGCTTTGAGCACTCTAAAAATAATCGATTCTACTTCCTACTTCCTACGTCGAGACATTGAGTCTTAAGTTACAACCGGACAATCTTGTTTTGTATTTCTTTTATTTGCTGGTCGCTGACATACGACACCCCAAATATTGGTGAAAATTAATGCGCGATAGCCTGGCATAGCGTACGAGTATTGTCTTAGTCTCGTTTACTATAGACTATCGCGAGAATACGATTGAATTTAGGGGACATAGCACACTCACTTCCGGCCTTCATGTCGCGTTAGCTGTGAGTGCCCGACACGAATGCTTATTCTGCCTTCTAACATAACTCTATGGCTGTGAGGAAGCTTTATGTTGCCCTGGTGCTCTCAGAGCTTAGATCAATTGCTAAACCAATCTATAGTTGTGCTGAACCCGAATCAAACAAACACAAAATCTGCCATGCTGTAAGCCTACAGCTTAGACATTCCTCAAAATAAAATAATCATCAAAAGGCAGAAAGAGAAGGCAGAAAACGGCAATTAGTAGAGCGGGCATACATGTAGGCAGTACTGTCATTTCTTCTGATACATATTGTCAACTTAATTTTAATAACCCATAAATATAATTAGTTTCCTTGTGAAGACAAATAATGTTTAATTAATTGCCTATTAGTGAAATTAATGTAGAAATTGTTCAGAATAGTCGAGGTCTATATAGTTTCCGCTGACGGGAAATTAGTAGGTTGACCTTTATTTGATTGATTGTTTACAGTGTGTTTTTGGATAATGAATAGAGTAGTTAATGAAAATAGTGAAAGATGAAAAAAAAAGTTGATAATTTTCTAACTTCCTAACGCACACAGCAATGCCAAGATTAATTATGTTCGTCCACTTTGTTGAATACGATATATCAATATGATTTTAATCTGGAGATAATAAGACAGTAGACGGTAGATCGTTCTGAAACAGTTCGATATTGGAGACCTCGCCTCATTGTTAATCTAATCCTTTCTTGACATATTTACTGGGTGTCATTTGATAGATTGAGGCCTTAATTAATTGGTATCTGTCAGATTGATTGTAAGAGATTGTAATTGGTCAATTCGTGATTAAAGTTGTTGCTGAATATAGGTAGTTACAAAATAAAACAAGACTGTATTCCAATCAAATTTTATTATTTATCCAACGATTGATCGATTGATTGACTGATCGATCGCGAAATTACCAACAAAATTAATGTCAGTGTTTATCCTTTAAACGCTAGATCTAATAATTGATATAAGTATCGATGGTCTAATCGATTGCTTATTCATTGATCGATCTATTGATTTTTAACGTTTTAACGCAATTGGTTACTCCAACAATAAATATTAAATTTGATATGTTTTGCTCTGTTGGAAAGTTTATAACCCTCCATGCGATGAAAGTTGGGGTAGCTTAACTGGGCTATAAAATATAGGTAAAAACACTTCGCTAAATCTAATTGGATACTAATGTTTCCCTATTTTTACGCTCGTATAACCAGCGTTCGGCTTACAGTAGCCCATACTGACTGTACCATATACGCTGGTTCATATAGCATTGCTTTTCGGGCAAAGGGCTGCGGAGTTAGGCTCTAGACTCACACAAAATCCTATTGGTTGATCTGGTCACATGAGCATACAGTCCTCTCCTCTATTTTGCAAATCTGTATGCTCATGTGACCAGATCAACCAATATAATTTTGTGTGAGTTTAGAGCCTAACTCCGCGGCCCTTTACCTGAAAATCTTTGCTATATGAACCAGTGTATAGGGTACAGTCAGTATGGGCTACTGAAAGCCGATCGCTGGTTTTACGAGCGTACCCTATTTTAGGCTTTGGTATTTATTATAAACGAATAGGTCATTTGACTTGTCGTAGGTCATTGTTACCGGGCTGTAAACAAAAAGAGGAAAAGGTTTTCATGAAGGGTGACCCTTAAGGGATAGATCATAGTGAGCGGTTTACGAAGGGTGTGCCCCTCGTTTGTAGATTTGATTCAAATATTTTAGTATTTAGTTTTAATATTTAGTATTACCCTAATTCAGAACTACAGAACTACAAAATTTTCATTTTGTCTTACACGAAGGACATGCCATCGGTGTACGGGTGGTTTCATCCAAACACATGTATATAGTAATATGGTTCTAATAAAACGCTGTATGGTTCCCTAGCCATGGCTCTTGTGGAACCCTTTATGATTCTGTGCGCCCTGCCCGCCCCAGCAACTGTTGCATTGTTTCCATTGTGGCCCTGGCCCTTCTTATATAGAAAAAAAACGTTTTTGTGGTAATAGTTCCATATATAACATCCTATGTTCCTAATAACCTGTATTGCTAAGGGTGTATTATCCTGATATCAATATTGACACCGCTCTCATGTAAGTGAAATGAAATAAAGTACACTTTAAGGCACCACTAAATTCAAAGTTTCACTTTTGTTAAGTTTTCTTTCCCTTTAAAGACAAATTTCTGCATATTCTTTCCTAATAATTCAAAACAAATATCATGCCATCAATAAATTTATTTTCTAATAAACGATGTTAATAGAAAAAAGATTTGACCCGAAGACAAACCAATTTGGTTAGCGAGAAATAGCATTTGATTCACACTTAAAATCATTTGATTCTTAACCAATATGAAATTGAATTCAATATAGTTTTTGTTGCAGGCAAAACCATTTGATTAACAAGCAATGGCTTTTCTTTAGCAAAGAATATCCTTTGCCTAATAGACTATGCCAGTTGATTTGCAAGCAAAACATTTAGCCAGCAAAAAAAATCGTTTGATTAGCAAGAAATATAATTTCTTTAGCGGACTCTAGCATTCGATTTTCATGCATTTTCCCTTGATCCGCACAAAATATCCTTTGATTCTCAAACAATTACATTTTGTTGACAGATAATAACATTTCATTCATTTTATTAACAAACAATATCAAGTTATTAGGAATTAGAGCTCTGTCATTTTGTTTGCAGACGGTATCATTTGTTTCATCACTAGACAAGATTATTTGATTCGCTAGTTGATTGATCAACAAAAACAGTTGACTCAAAGGCATTTCGTTCGAAGTGGAATAGCGGTTTAAGTTATAAACAAACAGTGTGAAAGTACTATCGAGGCTGCTTTAATGAAAAATATGTATTTTCTGTTGCTTAGTTCATGTTATAGAAACCCCGTCGCTCTATCTCGCCAATAGCCGCCTCTTTTTCCGCAATTTTCAGCCGTTAGTCCTGAAATCGAATCCGCATTTCGATTTCCCTAAACCTCCTAATTGCCTACCATCTTGAAATCGTGGAGTCACTCAATCACCAGTTGTCACCAATTGAATGAACTCTGATTTTTAACAAATTTGGCTACTTATAATGGACTGGTTAGGAAGATGATTTGAGCAGCTGTCACAATTATTGTATTGCCGTACACGTCTGGAAGAGCTGTGATAATAACTCATTTGATTAACGAAGAAAAGGAACCAGAGATAATTAACTCCCTTGTCAAACACCAGATGGGGCTGCTGTCCTTTTCTCCAAAACAAGTGTACCAGTTATGAAACTACATTAGTGGTGTACTTTACTAAACTGGTAGTATAGATATCGTGTTCCAAATACATTTTCTCTATCTGGTTACCTATCACATCTCCTCTCACGCTTTTTGTGGCCTGTCTATAACGTCCCCAGTAAGACATCTCCCCACTGATGCTTGGTGGGGGGGGGGGGGGGG
>JARFOD010097290.1:0-16537 GCA_031763545.1 Mopalia muscosa
CACGTTACACAAAACCATTCAGATGTACAATTAGCCGAGTAATGGAATGGTGGCGTGACGATCAATATCTCAAGCTGCCAAAAACTGTCACAGGGTCAAAACAGAGAAGAAATCTAATTGTGCCAAAAACTATTTAGGACCTTACCTTTCTTAGTTTAGTGTTTTCGTGATCTTTGCAGGATTTCAGAAATGAAAAAACAGCGAAAGCCACAAATAAATGCTAACCGCTATCCTATTGATATTTGTGGTAATTTTTCTTGCAATTTTTCTCGGAAATATGATTTTAATTTGTTCTCATTCACATATCAAAGGGCTGTACTGTGTGGGTGTTAATATGTGTTAAATGAGAGAAAACACATATATGCTTCCGATCAGATTGTTTGCAAAAAAATCACAGACACTAGATCAATAAAATTATTTTCGTAAATCAGTTTCTTTTATTCATCTACCTTTCAATTGTACGATCATCTGACCTTTATAAACTTACAGCCACAGCTCAATAGCAGACAAAGCCAGGAATTAGTAACAAAAAAATCAGCTAATCAAACATGTTTTAAAATTGCTGCATGTTACTAAAATATTGTTGTTTCCGATCGACCAATAATTAGCCGTGTTTAATTTTTCACAATGTCTTTAAAAAACATTGCGCACAAACAGTGGCAACCTGAACGGCCACGGGGTAGTTACACAGCTATGTCACAGATAATCGGCTGTGGAAACTATGGGATGTTTTAGGTCTATGAGATTCATTCCACAGATTAATGATCTTGCACGACAAGCACTGTACCTTGATATTGAAGGTGTCAATCAACAGGTGTCAAGTGGCTGCGCTAACAGTCACATTACTAGTGAACAGTTTCATTCAGCCATATTTATATGGATGGTTTGTTTCACATCATTTCCAGCGACCGTATTGAGAAACTTTTGTAATTTATCTGTGCATCGCTGTCTTTAGTTTCAAAGCACTCAAATCAAGCAGCAATTTAACTAATCCACCAAGCAATCAAAGAATAAATCCATCAAGGAATTAACCAATCCACAACCCTATTGTGATTTCCAATCAGATTGCTTACAAAAATCGAAGAATGTTATTAATCGTTTCACCACAACATGGGGCGCAAAGAAAAGTATAGCAAAATAAGATTACACGTCTTTTTATCTGTATCCTTATATATCTCACTTGCATCTCACTTGATCTTGACAGAATTCTAGAAATGGAAAGCAGAGAACAAGGAATAAAAAAAAAAACTGACAGCTATCGTATTCATTTTTGTCGCAATTATTTTTCAATTTGTCCCAGGAATCTTTTCTGGAATTTGTTCTCGTATCTCACAGGTGTTTTGTGTGGTTATTATTCGCTAAAATGATAGGAAAGGTGCTCTGTATAATTTATGGAGTTTTATATTTGGTTTAAAACTTATTAGTTTTGGTAATATCCCTATTGATTTCCAATCAGATTTCTTACAAAAGTCACAAATACTTGATCGATAGCTTTATGTTCGCAAGACAGTTTATTTACTGTTCAATTTTATGATCCTCTGACCTTTATTACCTCAAAACCACAGTTTCCCTAACAGACAAAGGCAGGGAGTAGTAAACAATGATAATAAGCAAATCATAATATTCTAGTATTGTTTGGTACATGTCACGGAAATTCAACCATTTCAGATCGATACAATATTTAGCCGTAATTTAATATCAATTTTTCACAATGTGGCAAACAGTGGCAACCTGAACAGCCACATAGTTATGTTGTCTTATTCCAGATGGGTATAACTGTTTGTGTCACTGTTAGTCGGTTGTGGAAATTACTGGATGTTTTAGGTATCTCAAATGTCATTCCACAGGTCAATTATCCTGCACGACAATTGTTATTGAAGGTGTCATCGAACAGGTGTGAGGTGACTGCGTTAACCGTCACATTGCTAGTGTATTTAGCCACATTTATGAATGGTTTGTTTCACAACGATGTTATTGAGACCTTTGCATTGCAGAGTATAGTTCCAAAGCACTCATAACGAATAAATCCACCAATGAATTACCCAATCAATGTTATTTTAGCATGGCGGGTATACACCTTATATCAGATCAAATTCAATAGTGTTTCGATCAACCGGTCCAAGGTGAGTGTCGTCATCTAATATAGCGGATCCAATTTAATAGCGCTTCGAGCAACCGGTTCAAGGTGATTCTAACGTCTGTGTAAGACGCAACAGTAACGATTGTTTTAGTTGAGCCTTGAAGTATGAGAGCGGTATATGCTAGCCAGTGTACAATCAGTATATATTATTCAATTTAACATTACTATGGTGTTAAAAGTTCTCAGATGAATAATGAAAGAGTGACAGAAAATCAAAATACCAACCTGGAAAAGAACACGGAAAAGAAGGACAAGTGGCTGCGTAAACCGTCACATAGCTAGGGAACAGTTTTATTCAGCAACATTTATGGAATGTTTGTTTCACATCATTTTGAGCGACCATATTGACAAATTTCTTAAATCTATAGATGGGCATCCCCGTCTTTAGTTTAAAAGCACTCGATACAAGCAGCAATTTAATTAATCCACCAAGCAATCGAAGAATCAAGCAATAAAAGAATTAACCAATCCACAACCATGCTGTATCTGAGATAACTGTGTCGGTGTTTGGAACACATACTATAAATTAAATGTTGGCAGTTTCTCCATGACACTTACAAGGTGACACGTTCAAGGTGATTCTAACGTATTGTGTAAGACGCAACAGTTAAATTCGATTTAAGTTGAGCCTTGAAGTATGAGAGCGGTAAAGGGGATGCTAGTCAGTGTACAATCAGTTTATAGTATTCCAGAAAACCCTATTAAGGTGTGAACAAATTTCAGAAGGAAATTCAAGCAGTGACAGAAAATCGAAATGCGAAGCTGGGAAAGGCACAGAAACGAAAAGACTCTTAAATAATAAGTGTCCACAGGAAAACATTTTTTATGTTTTGTCTTTTGAGAAGAAAGACAATGGATTAATTCATCAAAAATCAATCGATGTACGTTAAGATGGTGATATTTTAGGTTTGTATGTCTCGATTGAACCAGTTGATGATTTGTCTTCACGTTCATCTTGCTCATGTTGTCCATGAGTTATGCGATAGGAAACATCCTTATTCGGAAAGTTAAGCATCGACGGTGGTTTCGTTCATCAACTGGTCTGGTGGGTTAACAGATAAGTGAAATAACTTAAGAACGGCGTAAAGTCTCTTCCAGTCAACCAACCGTATAAATCATCACCGAATCGTATGAGATTATTAAACGGTTGATATATTTGACACACACATGAGGGTTAAAACTAAACTCAACGTTCTAGCATCAGCTGTGTTTTATTATTAATTTGCCGTAACACACTGTATGGTACACCAGTGAACTGTAGTCGGATTTACCACGACCTCACTAGCCTTAGTGAGTAATGCGCGCTTACCTATTTGTCCAAGTGAAAGGCATAGTAATCGAGACGGACATATAAGAACAAAAAATTGCAACATTGCAAAGATTGATAGACCTCTAATGATTCAGAAGCATTTTCGAAAATTAGTGTCTGACATCTGTACTAACTGAATTATGCATGCTTTCATAAGAAACCACAGTGACTCAAGGTCCCTGTGAATGTGATATCCGGAAGGACAGCCTTGGAACTGGCCACGCATTGGAATACAGCCTAATGCTCAGGTGAATTGTTTGTACGCCAAATCACATCGATCCCTTAACTCAGCGCTATTTAAGAACAAAAAAAAAATTTTTTTTAGAACTAAATTATTATTGATATCGGAGACTGGTTGTGTTTTTGACAGAAATCTGTGAAAGACAAATGAAATCAATGAGTTTAGCTTTAATAAGTGATCTCTTTTGTATACGAGCATGAGAGAGCACTTTAACTAGATTCTTCGAACAAATTGGCCTATTTTTTTAACAATATTTATTCTCATGTCTTCTCAATTAAAAAAAAACAACCACATTCTTTATAATAGCATTAGCATTCCAAAGAGATTGTTATTTCCAGTGTAAAAAGAGAGCATACGTTAACTCCTCAATTTCTCTAACAACTAATATAATCTACATAAGCCAAATAATTACAACCGTTTTAAGATCGAGCTGTTGAGACCCCAACGGAGCGATTGATCAAATTTCACGAATGGAAACAGAAATTTGCCTAGTGTGACATTTGAATCTCTTCTCAGTCAATCAATTATGGGTAAAATTAATTGCTTTTATTTCCAGTTGAGGTGCAATGTGTACAAATCTGAACAGCGATCCACAGCAGTCTTGCAAGTTCCTCTTCGATGGAATTTGATTTCAAGAATGATTTTAGAAGCCTGGATACGATGAAGTTTAATTTGTACTTTACGTGTGTAAACAACAACTTCTCTCTTCACAGGGTCTGATCCGTATTTCAAAATAACTATTAATTATAAATCAAGTATGACCTTTGCCATGAATGACGCTTGCTTAAATATGAGAGTTCTGAGCTAAATACGTAACAATGGAAGCCAAATAAATATTTTATTTTTTGGTTAATGTTTGCTATACGTTTATCAGACCATTCCCCGTTCCCGCTAAATAACGTATTGCAAATTGTCTGTGATAAATTTACTAACGTAAAAGTGCATGGGTTTTAAGCGCTTTTGCGGAGCACTTTAATGTACGATAAATGATAATCAGTTAGTAATGAAACGTAAAATTGTGCCTTCATTATAATTAAAAAGTATCTATTTCGCTATACAAGTACTAAAAGATGAGACTTTACCAACACCTCAATCCGTTTCCGGGAAGCCTTTGCGTATTTTCAATAAAATGGTAGTCTGATATTTCGACATTTGTCATATTGTTTATCTAGAGTAAATGTTTGGGCAATTGCTTATATGTTTTGGAGATAAGTCTCTCTCACGTACACGATTTCCAATTGTCTGTATAAATCCCGAGGAATGTAGTGTCAGTCCAGCATGCTTGTTAGTTCAGACTGGGGTGATTTGTCCTGTCGGCCTGTCTTTTCTTGGAAAGTACAATCATAATTTAATAAACTTTTACATCGAAAACTTAAGTAAAGGGGTAAGGTATAATAAGCATGGTCTCCCTACAATGTCACCAGTCAGGTCAACAGTGAGACGGTGAGTGAAAATTAATATTCGTATATATGAGACGTGACACACCAGCCATTGTATCTGAATATTAATTACATACTTTACAAAAGACAATAATAAAATATAATAGGCTTATTCACATCTTTAATAACAGGCAATCCGGAAAAAGCTGTCATATATCATTCGTGCAACGACAAATCTATCTCTCACTTGAGCAAATCTGGTTGTAACACAAAGAATGTTGTTATGAATTGTTTCACCACAACATGGGACGCGAAGAAAAGTTGCAAAATAAGAGTACACGTCTTTTAATCTGTATCCTTATATATCTCACTTGCATAAACACGTATGTTACACAAAGCAATTGGGATGAAAGGTGGCGTGATGACCAATGTCTGAAGGTGACAGTTACTCTCACAGGGTCACAACAGAGAAGAACTGTAATGGTTTCTGATCTGTACCATTCTTATTTTAGTGTTTCCGTGATCTTGATAGAATTCTTGAAATGGAAAACAGCTAACAAAGAAAAAATGCTGACAGCTATTGTATTCATATTTCTTGAAATTGCTTTGCAATCTGTCCCGGAAGTTCTTTCTGGAATTTGTTCTCGTATCTCAAGGGGGTATTGTGTGGGTCTTAGTATGTCTTAAAATGATAGGAAAAACGCTCTGTATAATTCATTGAATTTTATATTTGGTTTAAAATGTATGTGTTTTGGTGATTGCCTTAGCTTTATGTTCGTAAGTTTATGATCCCCCAGTAGCTTTATGTTGGTAAGACAGTTTATTTACCGTTCAATTTTATGATCCGCTGACCTTCATAAGCTCAAAACCGCAGTTTCTCTAACACACAAAGGCAGAAAGTAGTAAACAATAAAAATCAGCAAATCAAACATATTTGAATATTTTATTGTACTTGGCACTTTAATTCGATCGTTTCAGATCGAGACAATTGTTAGCTGTAATTTAATATCAATTTTTCACAATGTCGTTGAATAAACTACACACAAACATCAGTGGCAACCTGAACAGCCAAAAGTGTTTCAGCTGTCTTATTGAGGTCGGGTATAGTTGAAAAACTGTCCGTGTTACTGATAGTCAGCTGTGGAAACGGCTGGATGTTTTTAGGTCTCTCAGATGTCATTCAACAGGTTAATTATCTGGCACGAGAAGCTCTGTACCTTGATACTGAAGGTGTCAATCAACCGGTGTTAGGTGGCTGTGTTAACAGTCACATTGCTAGTGAACAGTTGTATTCAGCCACATTTATGAATGGTTTGTTCACAACATAACGTGAGCGACTTTATTAAGACATTTCTGAAATCTATCGATTTGCACTCATAGCGAATAAATCCACCAATCAATCAGAGATTTACCCAGTGCCAAACCTTGAACACATATAGATTGAAAGTTGCGTCACCCTGATACTGCAAAAAAAAAAAATCAAAACGGATTCAGTTGTGCGAAAGACGATAAGTTATTAGCACCAGATTAAATTGGTAATAGCGGATTAAACATAGTCCTTTAGCAAGGCGCGTCTGCATCTTATATCGGATCTAATTCAATAGTGCTTTGATCATCCGGTCCAAGGTGATTCTAACGGCATATGTAAGACGCAACAGTAACGCTTGTTTTAGTTGAGCCTTGAAGTATGAGAGCGGTTAAGGGGTTTGCTAGCCAGTGTACAATCAGTATATATTATTCAATATAACGTTATTTTAGTGTTAAAAGATCTCAGGCGAAAAATCAATGCGTGACAGAAAATCAAAATATCAACCTGGAAAAGAACACGGAAAAAAAAGACTCTGAAATATTAAGTATCCACAAAAAAATCCTGTTTACGTTTGACTTTTGAGAAGGAAATAATGGATTGAATATTTCAAGTCTTAATATCTCGACTTAACCAGTTGAGGATTTGTCTTCACGATGTTCTTGTAAATCTGTTCCATGCTCTATAGGAAACATCCTTTTCTGGAAATTTAAAAATCGAGGGTGGTTTCCTTTACCAACTGGTTTGGTACGCCGTTATATAAGTGATAAAACATAAGAACTCATTACACCTCAAACAGTTAAACAAGCGTTTCAGTAATCACCGAATCGGATGTGGTTGTTTAATATGATATATTTGACACACATAGGAGGCTTAACGCTAAGCTAAACGTCCTATATAGTAAAGCATCAACAAATAAAATTCACTTGTGTCAAAATACAGAAGTCTTTAATGGTTCATTGTCTCCTGTAACATTCGCGAAAAAAGGCCCCAACCACAGCAGCTGTGTTTCATTATCAATTTTCTCCTCCTTTTATGACATCAGCTTAGTAACAAGTTACTTTATCAAATGTTTCAGTGTATAAAAATAAAACGGCCAATATTGTGAAAGGGTAGGTCATAAATTTGAATTAAATAAACATGCATTTAAATTATTAATGTTGTCAGAGACTGGCTGCGTTTTTGAAAGGAATGTGTAAAAGACAAATGACTTTAACTTTCATTAATCAACCCTTTCTTGTTACGAGCATGAGAAAGCACTTCAACTGCAGATTCTTAGAAAATAGACTATTTTTGCAGAATATTTATGCTATGTCATCTAAATTTAAAATGCCACAGAATTCCAACAGAGGATGTTATTAACAGTTCAGTCAGGTGAGCATTTATAAACTTATCATTTTCCCTAAAACCTTACTAACATCGTCTTATCTCAAAGAATGATATTAACAGTTCAGTCGGGTGAGCATTTATAAACTTATCACTTTCCCTAACATCTTACTAACATCATCTTATCTCAGAGGATGTTATTAACAGTTCAGTCAGGTGAATATATATAAACTTATCATTTTCCCTAACACCTTACTAACATCATCTTATCTTAGAGGATGTTAAAAATATGTATTTCTTTTCGTTATAACACGGTAGAACCTGATTCCTGACTTGATCCTTGTGATAAGAATGCGGCAAACTTCCCGAACACACAACCCAGCACACTATGATCAGTATTTAGATTAACCACGATCTCATTTAAACTTTGGTAGGTTTACCGCGTTTCCCTATAATATTTGTCGAAATTACAATGTAGGTGCAATTTGTAGCGGAAATCTTTATATTTGGTTTAAAACTTATGTGTTTTGGTGATCTGTCTATGTACTTCCAATTAGATGGCTTACAAAAATCGCAAAGACTTGATAGATAGTTTTATGTTCCGTTCAAATTACCGTTCAGTTTTATGATCCGCTGACTTTTTAACTCAAATTCACTGTTTCGCTAACAGACAAAGACAGGAAGTAGTAAGCAATAATAATCAGCAAATGGTACATATTGTAATATTGTATTGTGCATAATTTCAGGCCGATATAATTGTTAGCCGTAATTTAATATTAATTTTTCACAGTGTCTTTGAAACAAACTGCACGCAAACTGTTCGTGTCTCTCTCGGCTGTGGAATCGGCTGGATGTTTTTAGGTCTCTCAAATGTCATTCCACAGGTTAATTATCTTTTTCGACAAGCTCTGTACCTTGATATTGAAGGTGTCATCCAACAGGTGTTAGGTGTCTGCGTTAACAGTCACATTGCTAGTGAACCGTTTTATTCAGTAACATTTATGGAGGGTTTGTTTCACATCATTTCAATCAAGCAGCAATTTTATTGATCTATCAAGCAATCAAAGAATAAATCCATCAAGCAATCAAAGAATTAACCAATCCACAACCCTGCTGAATATGTTATTACTGTGGCGGTGTTTGGAACATAATGTTGGGAGTTCCACCAGACAGTAACAAATAAATATTTATGAAAGGATTGACTCGCGCGAAAGACGAAAAGTTTTTAAAACCTGACCTAATCGGTAATAGGCCCTTTTGCAAGGAGTGTGGTCATATAATAGCTGCTCAAATTTAATAGCTCTTAGAGTAACTCAAGGTGATTATAACGTCATGTGTAAGGCGCAATAGAAACACTTGATTTAAGTTGAGTCGCGAAGTAGGAGAGCAGTAAGGGATATGCTGACCAGTGTACAATCAGTATATATTATTCAATCTGTGACAGAATATCGAAATGCAAAGCTGGAAAAGGCAGAACAGACTCTTAAATAATAAGTGTTTTGACTTTTGAGCTATGCGATAGAAAACATTTTCTCTAACAACTAATATAATCTTATCTCACACTAAATGATTACAAGGGTTTTAGGATCGAGCTTTTGAGATCCCAACACAGCGATTGATCGAATTTCACAACCGGCAACAGAAATGTGCCAAATGTGGCATTTGAATCACTTCTCAGTCAATACATTATGGCTAAAATTAATTGATTTTGTTTCCAGTTTTGATGCATTGTGTTTAAATCCGATCAGCGTTCCACAGCAGTCTTGCAAGTTCCTCTTCGATGGAATTTGATTCCGAGAATGATTTTCGAAGCTTAGAAACGCTGTAGTTTGATTTGTCTTTTAATTTTCCATGGAAGACAATTAAACAAACCGTTTTTATTTTTGTGCGTAATGTTTGCTATACGTTTATCAGACCATTCCCTGTTTCTGCTATATAACCTATTGCAAATTGTCTGATACATCTACTAACGTACAAATGTGTTCGAAGTGCAATTGTGGAGCACTTTAATATACGATAAATGATAACCAATTATTAATAAGATGTAAAATCGTGCCTTCAGTATTATTAACAAGTATGTATTTCGCTATGCAAGTACAATGAGATGAGATTATACCAACTCAATCGTGGAATATGATTATGACCCTGTGGCAGACATTTAAGTTAATGTTTGTATAGACAAATTATAGTATATGATTGTGTTATTATAAACTAAACCTTATTCTGGACTTAACCCTTGTGCTACGCAATTTCTGGACTTCTCACCTTAACACTAACATTGTCTGGTACACGTGTGATCTGCACCTGGATTTACCACGGCTTCATTAAAACTCTGGGGTGTTACTGGCGCTTCCCCCATACTCAAAAGAAAGCCACAGTGACTGTTGTTAAAGCTCTTTGTGGAACTGATATCAGGATGGACAGTCTTGGAAGCTGGTCACGCATCGGAATAAAGCCTAATGCCAAGGTGAAGCGTTTGGCTGCCAAATCCCTCTAGTCGTTAAACTGAGCGCCATTTGGGACAAAAAAAAAAAGTAATTTCATCCAGATATATAACCATATTAAAAGCCATTGCAACTCAAAAAGCATACTAATCTTCCCTCTGAGTCATTCACGGCCTTTTCCCCAACAATCGTTCAGATGGATTTGCAGATCTGGTATGATAAGCCTACACTGCAATGTGTTTAAAAGTTTCTGGTCTGACACAGAACGGCTTCGTGTTGCCTTTAGCTCCCTGACCAACAGTAAGCTCCCTCTAACCGCTCACAAGATACAATGAAATCAGGTTATTAACTTTAACGCTGATATCTCCGAGTCGTCATATATTTTCTATCAACAATCAGGCCAAGAATTTGTGCAATTCTTAGAATGAACAGCACGATGTGTCTGTTCCCGGAAAGGCTTTGAATTCAGAATGCAGAATTGACCAGACAGGTGGAAATACAGTTTTAAAAAAAGCATTTCACGTTGTGAAAATCTTTCCTATTTCATTAAGCCTATATGTCACATGGAGTCAACTCAACTCTCTATGTGTGTCCTGTTTGGGACAGTTACCAAAAGTCTATAGTTCTTGACACGTCAGCACGACGGAACTCAATACCAAGTTCAAAGCTTCTCCGGAGAGTCAAGAGATTGAAAGACCAACATGACAGACACTTAAACAGTTTTGTCTGAAAACATGTGGTTTATCTGCCACATAGGGACTTCACATCATGGTTGCCAATGTTTTGACGTGTTTGACATCGAGTGATCAGTCTGTATAAAGAGCACTGGCAATAGACAGCCTGTTGCAAGTTTTATTGGCGTATTTTCAATAAAATGATAGTCTGATATTTCGACATTAGTCATACTGTTTTCTAGAGTAATTTTTTGTGGAATTGCTTAAATGTTTTGGAGATTAATCTCTGACGTACACCCTTTCCAATTGTCGGTATAAATCTTGAGCAAGGTGGTGTCCTTCCAGCATGCTTGTTAGTTCAGGCTGGGGTGATTTGTCCTGTCCGCCTGTCTTTTCTTGGAAAGTCCAAACATAATTTAGTAAACTTTTAAACCGAAAACGTAAAGGCGAAACGGTATAAGCATGGACTTGAACACGTCTCCCTACAATGTCACAAGTCAGAATAGGTCAACAGTGAGACGGTGAGTGAAAATTAATATTCGTAGATATGAGTCGTGACACACCAGCCATCGTCTTTGAATATTGATTACATACTTTACAGACGAGGGGATTGGCTAAAAGACAATAATATATAATAGGCCCATTCACATCTTTAATAACAGGCACTCCGGAAAACAACATATCTTTCTCCCACTTGAATAAGTCTGGTTGTAACACGAAGAATGTTATGAAGTGTTTCACCACAACATGGGACGCAAAGAAAAGTAGCAAAATAAGATTACACGTCGATTAATCTGTATCCTTATATATCTCACTTGCATAAACACGCATGTTACACAAAGCAATTCAGATGAATGGTGGCGTGACGACCAATAGCTCAAGCTGACAATTACTCTCACAGGGTCACAACAGAGAAGAAATGTAATGGTTTCAGGTCTGCACCATTCTTAGTTTAGTGTTTCCGTGATCTCAACATAATTGTAGAAATGGAAAACACAGAACAAGAAATACTGACAGCTAACGTATTCATATTTGTCGCAATTATTTTTCAATTTGTCTCGGAAATCTTTTCTGGAATTTGTTTTCGTATCTCACACGTGTATTGTGTGGGTGTTATTTTGTGTCCAAATGATAGGAAACACGCTCTGTATAATTCATTGAGTTTTATATTTGATGTGGTTTGGTGATCTCTCTATTGACTTTCAATTTGATTGCTTACAAAAATTACAGATACTTGAAAGACAGCTTTATGTTCGCAAGGCAGTTTATTTACCGTTCAATTTCATGATCCGTCGACCTTTATTAACTCAAAACCAGAATTTCCTTAACAGAAAAAGGAAGAAAATAATAAACAATAATAATCAGCAAATCCTAATATTGTTATATTGGATTGTACAAGGCACTGAAATTTGATCATTACAGATCGAGACAATTATTGAGCAATTAATTTTTCACAATGTCGTTGAAAAATCTGCGGGAAAACAATGCCAACCTCAAAAGCCACAGTGTTATGTTGTTTTATTTCAGACGGGTATAGTTAAAAAGCTGTTAGTGTCACTGGATGAGTTTAGGTCTTATGTCTTTCAACAGGTTAATTATCTAGCACGACAAGCACTGTACCTTGATATTAAAGGTGTCAATCAACAGGTGTTAGGTGTCTGCGTTAGCAGTCACATTGCTAGTGAACAGTTGAACATTTATGGATGGTTTATTTCACAACATAATGAGCGACGTTATTGAGACATTTCTGAAATCTATCGATTTGCATCGCAGAGTCTAGTTTCACAGCACTCATAACGAATAAATCCACCAATCAATCAAAGAATTACCCAATCCATGTAATTTTAGCATGGCGCGTAGGCAACTTATATCAGATCAAATTCAACAGTGCTTCGATCAACCGGTCCAGGGTGATTCTAACGTCATGCGTAAGACGCAACATTAACGCTTGTTTTAGTTGAGCCTTGAAGTATGAGAGCGTTAAGAGTATGCTGACCAGTGTACAATTAGTATTTACTATTCACTGTAACGTTATTTTGGTGATAAAAGATCCCAGACGAAAAATCAATGAGTAACAGAAAATCAAAATATCAACCTGGAAAAGAACACGGAAAAAAATACAGACTCTTAAACAATAAGTTTCCACAGAAAAGGCCTTTTTACATTTTGACTTTTGAGAAGGAAACAATAGATGGAATCAATTTTGTAAGTTTTGATGGGGATATTTCAACTCTTAATAACTCGACTTAACCAGTTGAGGATTTGTCTTCACGATGTTCTTGTCTATCTGGTCCAGATTGACAAGATGCGCTATGCGCTAAGGAACAACCTTACTCTGAAAGTTAAACATCAAGGGTGGTTTCTTTCGCCAACATGTCTGGTATGCCGCCATTTAAGTGAAATAACCTAAGAATGGCATTACACCTCAACCAGTCACAATCGTTTCAATAATCACTGATTCAGTTGTGATTGTCAAATATGATATACTTATATAACACGTCATAAGAGGCTAAAAACTCCACTAAACGTTCTATATAAGAGAGCATCAACAAATAAAATTCCCCTTGTGTCAAAATACCGAAGTCTTTAATGGTTCATTGCCTCCTGTAACATTTGTGAAAAAGGCTACAACCACAGCAGCTGTGTTTCATTATCAATTTTCTCATCCTTTTATGACCTCAGCTTAGTAATAAGTTACTTTATCAAAGTATTTGATATTGTGAAAGGGTAGGTCATAAATTCTAATTAAATAAACAAGCATTTCAATGACTTTAACTTTCATAAGTAAGCTCTCTCCTGTTCTGAGCATGAGAAAGCACTTCAACTGTGGCTTGTGATATCGAATTTCACAACCGGAAACGGAAAATTGCCAAATGGAACATTTAAATTTATTCTCAGTCAATCCATAAAATGAATTGCTTTTATTTCAATTTAAGATTCTTTGTGTTAAACTCCGATCAATGTTCCATAGCAGTCTTTAAAGTTCCTTCTCAATGGAATTTGAATTCAAAATGATGTCAAAAGTCTGCAAACAATGTAGCTTGATTTGGGATTTGGAAGGATAAATTAATTAGGTTGGAGCATTCACATCGTAAACGGGGGATAGGTAGTTCGAATACTTCAAGCAATTTCCGAAGCTTGTTTTATGCGGTTAATGAACGTTTGCTTAAATATGAAAGTTCTGAGCCAAATACTTCTCCATGGAAACGTATTAAACAAACTATTTTTTGCTTTTGCGAAATGTTTACTACTTTAGTTTCTAACCTTTCCCGTTTCTGATGAATTACGTCTTGCAATTTGTCTGATATATTTGTTTAGCGTGGAGGATTTTTGTTACCAAGAATAATGAAGTAGAAGTGTGTTTAAAGTGCATTTGCAGAGCACTAGAATCTACGAAAAAGGATAATCAACAGAATTTATTAATGAACATGTAACATCGTGTCTAAAGTATCATTACAAGTATTTATTTCACTATGAAATAAATACAAGTCTAAAACGTTGAGACTATTCCCACAATTTAACCATCGAATTTTATGATAACCCTGAGCAGAAATATCAGTTTAAGTTTGTATAAAATTATATATTTGTTTTCGTTATAACACCGTAGAACCTGATTCCTGACTCCATCCTTGTGATAAGAATGCGGCAAACTTCCGGAACACACAACGCAACATACTGTATAGTACATAAGTGAATCGTACTTAGATTACCCACGATCTCACTCAAACTTTGGTGTGTCAATGCCGTTTCCTACAGACCGTAGAGGAAACATGCAAAAAAAAAATTATATATATTTAGCACCTCTATTTTTTTTTTTTTTTTTCGCTTTTAAAATGGAATTTAAATAAAAAAAAATTGAGCTCATACTCGACAAAAATTTTTTTTCTCTTTTCAAATGTTACTATTTTTAGATCATGACTGCATTAACAAATCAGGTTGGCACATCCGTCTTCTAAGCTGGTTCGCTATCTCTGTCCCAGACTTAACCAGCGAATCAGAAACATGTTTGCAGAGAAGCTGTGTCTTCTTTTACATTCTTTTCTTCAACCATACGGTCGTAATTCACTTAGGTTTACCTTATGCTGATATTGTGTTCATGCTTGGACATACACCAATTAAAATATCAGTGAGAGGCAATTAAAAAGAATCTTCAAGAGAATGTATTTACAACGACGTGAAGAGATAATCTTGACGATATCGTGGAATTTATACACAGAAAGATTATGATGCCTGTAGCGTTGAAAGTCAGTGCGCATTTTATTGTCGTTGTGATTAAAAGGCATTACTGTAATTTGTTTGTACATATGAATATATGAAGTCGTGTTTATAAAATACCAGAGATACTTCCACTTCTTGAAACCCCACTTATTTTTAAAACCTGGTAGTTTTCACTTTAATACAGCCGTACTGAAGCTGTATTAAATGTTTCAGCAGATGGAAATGTCTATGAATTTGTGTAGTGGGGTTAACTTCAGACACCTTTATTATCGAACAGTTTGCTTTTTTGTACTGAAATTAAGAGACTAAAGAAATTGAGAGCATAAATGGTGTGTAACTTGCAACACATAAAATGGCCGTATTCAAATATTATACAACAGTAATACTCTGTCACACTGTACTACGGGCGCCTGTGGTCAGTATTGCTAACAATGTATCTTTACAATCAGGTTCATATTACGATGTTTTTGATTGGCTGGCTAAGTCTGGCCCAGAGATAGCGAACCAATGAAAAGTAAGCTTAGAAGACGGATCCCCTAGTCTGATTGGTTAATATATTCCTTATCTAAAAATAGTAACATTTTAAAAGAGAAAAAATCAAATTTTGGAACAGGAGCTAAAAATATATATATTTTTTTCTATTTAAAATTACAATTTTAAAGTGAGAATTTTTTAAATTTTGTTGCGTGTCCCTTCCACGGTTCCGTAGTTTCCCTATAATTGAGGGTGTAAGCCATGGAGCCGGAGTTATAAGAAAGATAAATTGTAACGCTTGATTACGGAACCAGACAGAGATAGCGAACCAATGGAAGTCCAGCTTAGAAGACGGCTCTCATTAAAGGCCCACTGCGGCCGAGGTTAAACTCTTTGTGGGAGAAACAGCCACTTGCCATTTTTTAAGCTCCTTAAAAAAATTCTGTGTTTAAAAATGGGTTGAAGATAACTATATTTTAAAGTGTTTAACGCAAAGTGTTTAACCTCTGTATGTAGTATCAATCAATCAATCAATCAATCAATCAATCAAGCAAGCAAGCAAATATCCTATGGAGAGCCAGTTATATAGTTCAGAAATGATTAAAAAGATCATCTAATACTATATACACTTTTATAACAGAGAAAATTCAGCTTGTCTCCAACGAACAAATTTTAGCACTTTAGGGAATTTGAATATCACATACTGCCTTTGTGAAATCGATTCGTTTTTCTTCGGAACTTATTATGATATATTTGCAAAATTTACCGACATCAGCGGACAAAATCTCATATACAATGTAAGACATAACCTTTTTGAAAACAACACTTTTTAGTTGAACAATGCCTCCTTTATTCAGAGATACACACATGATGCCGACTATAAAATTAAAGCGTTTTGCTGATTAATTACTTTTCGTGCTGAAAGAGCACGGTAGAGCACAGGTTTAAGTAGGACATTATAAATGAACGGTCATCTGGTTATAAAACCATGCAGATTTGACAGTTGGAAGTCTTTCGGTACAACAT
>JARFOD010097301.1:0-16970 GCA_031763545.1 Mopalia muscosa
TGAATAACAAATATATAAAACTATTGCACATATATTTTAAATACAGAATATAAATAAAACTATATGCAATGAAATCTGTAAGTTATGGACTATAAATTTATATTTTAAACGAAGAAAGTTAATATAGAATATTGAAACACTTCGCCTGCCATAATGCACTGTTCAATTTGGCTTTGAGTAAAATGTATTAATGAGTAAGCTTATAATATGTTTTATTCAGCAGATGTCAAAAACAAGTTTTATCTGTAAAAAGATCTTTAAAATCATTCGATATTGACAAATAATTTTAAATAAACAGATGGATTTGAGTCAGATTTGGCGACTTTTGTCTTACGTAATATACTTCCGGTTTTTAGACTAAAGGGAGACAATGCAGTTAAAATGTCAAAGCTTAAACAGGTAGAGTTATCTCCCTTAACATGCATCTTGACGTACTGCAAAACTCAAAACTGGCTGTAGCCTTTGTATGAATGTTAAAACGCACATGGGGATCGCAAGCTGTATTTCTAATGTTTTCCTAAGATTAGGGAATAAGAAGTCAAAACACAGCACAGTTCACGAGGCACTATCATCATCTGATTTTAAAAAAAGCATTTATATAGAATTTTAAAAAAAAAGCCTCCACTGAGTTTTTTGAGATTAAAAAAAAAAAACTCCTGCCCACACCATTTTTTCAAAACGAATTGCCTCAGAAACTAGTTATCAATTTTTGTTTAGCCTAAAGCGGTCCGCGTGTGTTTAACGAAACAAAAAGTTGATCTGGTAAAGTATCATTTTAAGGTCATATCAGGGCAAAGCAGTGCACATATGGTGCAGTTAATACAAAGCTTTTACAAAGTTAAAAGAAGTAATCTATTTGCATTCGTTTATTGGGACCGGATATACTAGCGGAAGCCCGTAGAGCTAAACAACAGCCCCTTTCATTGGCTGCAGAGCCGGAGTCCGCTAACCAGGTCTCCGCTGACAAAGACCGTGTTAATCTATATCATGTTGTTTATCGATCCATGCTGGACGATGTAAACGTTGATTCAAAAACATTTTTTGTTCAAATATTAAAGTCGAAAGGCTGGAGGAGTTGTCTCAGCTGGCACAAGGGTTTGACACTTCACGGAGTAAACTGACAGCAAGGCGCATCAAGCCAGACACAGAACTCACGGTAGGTGTGAACTTAATTGATTTACTTGTAAATAGCTGATAATCCCTACCCATGTGAATAACTAAACACTTCTCAACGACTAAAATAATGGACAAGTGTAAAGAGCAAACAAGCACAATTTTTTTTAATTTTTTTTCTATTGTTGTACGTTTATACGCGAAAACCAATCCCAGCGAATTAAATCAAAGGATAAAAACGCGAAAATATATTCCTGCGAATATGAAGTACTTTACAGTAAAAGGATAAATACATTATTCGATTGGGGTTTTAAACCTGTTAAAAGCTGGTAAGTCTACTAAATTCATGATATAGCACTACTTAAAAATCCACTGTAATTACACGAATAGAAGCACTCAAACTCGGTATCTAAGTCTTTCTGTGCTGTTATATTTATTGAATCACGCTCGCTGTGCTATAATTAATGTAACTTTCTTAATCGAAAGATGCTATTAAACAAATAAAAGCCCCAATTAAGTATATGCAAACTATTGAAATACTTTCGAAATGTGGAAGCGTATTTAAAATAATTCCACAGCTTATTCATATAAGCAATTATTCATATACCACCCCAACAAGTGACACCGAAATATAATAACACAAAGACAAGTTACGAATTAAAATTGGTAGAGCTGAGTCGTTCTTATAGTTCAAGTTTTAAATACAGAATTTAATTTATATTTTTTGTGATTTATAGATCTGATTGAATGTAATAAACCCTTTTAACTTACAAAAAGTAAACTTTCGGAAAATAAAAACTATGCTGAAATTTACTTCATAACATTTTTTTCGTTTATATCTTTATTCTCTGCATACCTCTAATTAGTTTTGCTTTTATTTTCATGTACAACTGTTTTTCAGACATGTGAAATTCATTTGCTTATATTGAAAAGATTTCCGCTTACATGAAAAACAATTTCCCACATGTTAAATAAAAATTGTATTTTACATAGGTAGAATTCTTTACTACATATGTAAAAATATTTTCAAAATAAATGTAAAAATATTTTTAAAAAAATGGAACTCTTTTTTTCACATAAATAAAATAAAACACATGTACAAAAGAGTTCTACTTGTAAGAAATACTTAGAAAATATTGCACCCCAAGAGACTGTATCCAACATTCGTTTTGTGTAGACTTTCAAGCGATTTAAAGACGATATGAGTAAATAACAGCGACAGACTTGGCGAGAACACATGCTATGCAATTTTATCCACAACAGTCTCGAGACAGTTGATCAGGAAACGGTCTCCCTTCTGCAAAATTACAACGACAACAAAGAAAACCATGAATTCCAATCTTAAACATGACAATTACAATGACCCCTATAAAATGAATATTTCAGGCCACGGGTTCATTCTTATTCGGTATTTTAATTAAAGTCTACATCAGTTTATTTTCCCGATGAATCAGACGTAGCAATGCTCACTACGCAATCTGTCGCAATTGTAGGCCAATAAAAGAAATGTAGTTTCCTGATGTATTTTTCACTAGAAAATAAATACTTTCCGCAATGAAGAGGGTGGATGAGCTTCTGACCAGATTGTACTTTTTTTTTGCAAATTTGTTGCCGCAAAAGAGAGGCTGTGAAGGATAATTTTTTAATAGATTTAATAAGGATTCCTTAAAGGAGCTTTTCTCTTCTTTTTATTATGCGTAAATGAAAAAGATTACCCCCATGTGTAAAATAAACGTTTATTTTACACATAAAATAAAAATAAACGTTCATTTGACATGTATCGAATTTTTTAAGGCTTATGTTTAATTCTTTTTCAAATAAGGGAATTTCTTTACAACATTATTATGTAAAATAAATATTAATTTCACCTTTGTGAAATTCTTTTTCACATAGGTGTTAGTCTTTTATACAAATGTGAAAGTATTTTTACGAGTACAAGACTACTATCACTGAAGCTGTAATGTTTTGGAGGTAACCAAATCAGTTCGCTAAGAGATTAACAGCTCTTTAATTAAAACCAAATGCTGTTTTTGACTGCATGACTGACTGACTGGTTAATTGGTTGATTGATTGGTTGATAGCAAATGATTTGTATAAACATAACAAGTTGTTTATTGTTTATTAGGTAAGTCCGGTAAGAAACCAAGAATGTTGCAGTGTATTCAGGAAATACTGTCTGGAAACGGAGTTGGTTCTCGTTGGTTGTGTCACGCGGCCTGCTGCCTAGCAATATTTAACAGCGGTGTAGCATGTATTTACCCGATCATCTCCGAGTATATGTTAATACATTACAACTTGACTCATTCTCAAGGTATGTGGAAAATCAAGTTCTATGTCCAAACCAGCATATAGTTTTTATATATAATTTATAGACATATTTATTGCTTACAGTAAAAGGGGACATTTTTAACTTTCTAAAAGTTTTAATTAATGCTAAAATGCTACACCTAGACCTAATTTAATTTTGTGCTTAAAAAGTCGTAACATTTAGTAATTATGGTGTTCTGCCACTGGGGATTTTAACGTGTTAAAGTACCGTAATAACTCAGAAGAAATATAATTAATTTTGACTCAACGTCAAACCATCACCAGGGAGTTGACGAAACCAGCAATCGAGAGATGACGGTGTGATCATTAAACCAAATTGCTAACTACAGACAAAGCGTATACGTCGTGGGATTTGTGTGCAAAGTATGGTAAAGATTATATCGGATTAAAAGGGTATGAAACAGTTCTGAAGTTGTTATTTAAAACGATTATTACGATTTTTAATTCCACATCTTGGTTCATTTTAGTTGGTTCAATAGCTATCACTTCAATGGTTGGAGAAAGTCTATATCTGCCAGCGGCTCTGATCATGGATTCTGTTGGACCCAAATGGACACTTCTGATTGGTCTATTGTTATCATGTGTTGGGTGGTTGCTCACATGGTGGAGTTCAATACAGCCTATTTATAACCAACCTACCTTCTACACCCTCTCCATTATCTTCTTCATCCAAGGTATGATCTACTTTTTTATGAACTATGTGATTTTATTTTAAATGCCGATACTCGAAGTATGGAGTAACACAATTGATTGTAAAGAATATATAAGCAGTTTTAATGGAATACATATTACACTAATTATATTAATAAACAGCCGACCTTCTACGCCTTATATATTATCTTCTTTATAAAAAGTGTGATCTATTATGAGTTTTATTAAATTTTGAAAATATAATTTGGACGCCACCCTTTTTGTTTTATATTACCCGTGAATCTCACGAGATGTACGTGCTTTTATCAATCAGGGAATTTGGCTGATGGATAATAAACAATAGTATTAACCTATGCTAAACAAAGACATGAAGGTGAAATAAAAAAAATAAGAAGTATTTTTATACTTCACAGAGCTAGGATAAAATGGAACGACCAGCTCGTTTTCTATCGTAATGATGTTAATTGCTATAAAACATTTTACTATCCATGTAAAGTTAACAGTATCTGACTTTTTCATATACTAAAAGCTTTTCTTTTCAGCCTACAGTCGGACATTTTGTTACTCAGCTGGTTTTGTCACTATACTCCAAAATACTTCTTCGAAGCACCGTGCCAAACTCACAGCCTTCCTGGACGCTTTATTTGAGGTCTCTGTGCTAATCATATTTGTACTCTATCGCTGGGGATTTCTCAAAGGTCAAATACATGGCACAGACCGACAAAACTCAAACTTCCTTTTCGTTCTGCTAATTGGGTCCACCATATTTTATGTACTGTCTATTCCATTTACGACAGTTTTCAAGGACAAATACTATCTGACTATCAACGATAATGAACAATATGAGACAATATGCAAAGAAGCTGATACATCTAACGAGAAGAGAAAGACGTTAAATACAGACCATTTACAGATAAAAAATGAGGGCGGAGCATTCCGGTTCATATTTTCTCTGGAGTATCAGTTATTACTGTGGGGAACTGCCCTGTCAACGGCTCTGGCTCACTTCATCCTCTTCAACATTACCCCGGTGTCCCGTACATTGCAGATTCCGCAAGTACAGCGTTACCTATACGCTTTGTTTAAGGCAGGCATTATCGTAAGTCGGTTTGACCGTTTCTACCAAAGCAGGCATATGTATTTGATCCTCGTCGGGTTTGTGGCGATCGGTGGAGTTTCCCAGGGATTATTCTTGATACCATTTCATCCAGATATTCTCTTGAGCATAGCTTACTTCTGCGGTGGCGTTGCTGAAGGTGCCGTCTTCGTAGCGGTGCCGATTTTTGTCATTGAAGTCTTTGGACTCCATTGCTTGGGCAGGAATGTATCTTTAATTTATACAATGACTATGATTCTGACTGTTCTTTTGCAAATTACTCATGACGTGTATAACGATAAAGTCCGAGAAAAAGGGGCCTGTTTTGGAACAAAGTGTATCTTTCCTGTGTATGCTATGAATGCATTGTTAGCACTTCTAGCGGTTGTATTGTCAATAGGATTTGCTCTAAGAATAGTATCAACTTGTTCACAAACATCTTAACTTTGGTAAACTGTTTTATCGCTTCCATCTTTATTACAATATGTTGATTTTTTTTTTTCACAGATGTAAAATAAATGTATTTACTGAATATTTACTTAGATATGTGAATAATACTTTAACATATGTAAAAAATGTAATTTCACATTGTGCAATAAATATTTATTTGAGGTATGTTGAAAGGAATTTCACTTATGTCAAAAACAATTCACTATAAGCGAAAAAGAATTCAGCATATGTAAAACAAACGGTTATTTTACATGTGTCGTAGAATTTTCACTTATGTAAAATAAAACGGTGAGAGGAACTCTTTTGTAGATATGTGAAACAAAAGCAATCCAAAACACCAATTACAGACTCACAGCCTGTCTTTGTCGGTAACATATTAAACCCACTGCGTTTCGTAAAGCATTTGTTATTTTCTGGCTGAAGAATAAATCAGGAAAACAACATTTCTTGAATAGGCCTACGGTTGCGACCGATTCCGTATTGAGCATTAATACGTCTGACCCATCTGGAAAATAAACTGATGTATACTACAATAAAGTCTGCGGTTTCCTTGGTTGTTGTTGTAATCTCCCTGCAAACGCCCATTTCCTGATCAACTCTCTCGACTCTGGTGCGTGCCTTGCTGAGGCTAAACTTGCACAGCGTGTGCTCTCGTTTTGCCTGTCAGTGGAGCATAATCATATCGTCTTTGCTTTCGTATTGAAAGACGATAGGACCACAAACAAAGTTAGGATGTAGTTCCTTACTCTTTTGGAGAATTTGTTTCTCTGTATTTTGATAAGTGGAACTCTTTCGTACATATGTTAACTAAAAGTTTATTTTACAGAAGTAAAACTGTTTTTCACATATGTGAATAATTGTATATAAGTAAAATAAAAGCAAAACTAATTCGACATATAAAGAATAAAGGAAGAAGTGACAAAACGGCCTGCCATACTTAACAATTGTATAATTGAATTTACAATGTTCTATCGTTCGGTATTAAAAAAACTGTTGTTATTAAGGAACAAGGGTCAGATTTGTTGTAACATTGGTGAAGATGTTTTTCTCTTACCATTTCCTTATCCATGGCTGCGTTGAAGTGTCTTGTTGTGCAGGCCATTCAACGACAACGTTGTGTTTGGCCGTCCCAGTACTTGATGTATTAATGAAGCCTAAGTCATTATCTTTCGTGTTTCGTTTCTTCCATAAACTAAAAGGATGGGCTGCTTCAACATAAAATAATGACAATTTTCTATATAAAAAAAAAATTGTCTAACGTGTAATTTCACTCATCTGTGTATGTCAAAATTGCGTATCCTTCGCATGTTGCCTTAAATTTGATATATCTTCACATTACGGACTCTACCGCTAGTCAGGTGTAAAAAATGCGACTGTCATATTTCCGTGGCTCTTCCGGGTATTTCCAAAGATTAATTATGTTAACATCATATATATTTAGAAAGCGCAGGGGTTCAAAATTCTAAATGTAATGTCATATTATGATTAATTTTATTTTCTAATAGCATTGATAACGAAAAGCGTCACATATTTTTTCAAAATAGACCCTTGTTTGTAACTCTTATTAGTTTACAAGAAAGAAATGATTTAAATGATAAAAATCAAGAAAAACGAAAGCTGAGAAAACAGCCTAAACGTATGTGAATGATTGAACTCCGGATTGTTTAATAAATTTTATAAACAACATGTTTAATTGAATGAAAAGGTGAAATAGAGTTTTATCTATTGCATTCATTTTTTTAATACATAATTAAAAAATGTCTTTAAATGGCAGTGGTAACTCTGAAATTTGAGGGACGTCGGCTTTCCAGATTTCTTTCACACCTTTGTTAATGACAATCAGTAGGAGTCCTACTGGGGGCATGATGTGTTTGTATAAATGTGTGTTCTATTTTGTTGATGATAACAAAACCGAACGCAAACAGACAATTTTAAGTAATTTCAGTTTATTTACTGGCGTTCATGGTAAACGTTGGCTTATTAATGATTAACCTCATATTGTCATGGTCTCCCGAATCTGACCAGGGTCTTGATAGTCTGTATTAGCCAGAGTTATACTATAATATGATTTATGCCACATTCATGTCACGTACAATGACCACAAAGCGTTAGATAAAAAATTAAATATATATCACCGTCCTAGCGGACTGTTTAATTAAAAACCCAGCCAACACGAAACGGTGGTAATCACCAAATCAGGCTGGGGCAAGTTGGACATATTTTATTGCAGGTTGTGGTGTATCGTCGAGTACATCATGCGATGGCTATATACAGATCGGGTACATCATGCGCTGGATATATACAGATCGGGTACATCATACGCTGATATATACAGGTCGGGTACATCATACGCTGGATATATACAGATCGGGAACATCATACGCTGATATATACAGATCGGATACATCATACACTGGATATATACAGATCGAGTACATCATACGCTTGATATATACAGATCGGGTACATCATACGCTGGATATATACAGATCGGGTACATCATGCGCTGGATATATACAGATCAGGTACATCATACGCTCGATATATACAAACCTAGTACATCATACGCTGATATATACAGATCGAGTACATCATACGCGGATATATACAGATCGGTTACATCATACACTGGATATATACATACCTGGTACATCATACACTGGATATATACAGATCGAGGATAGCATTGCAATGCTGTTGGCCAAGAACTTAAACTTTGAATAATAAAAAAGTATAATAATTTAAAAATAAAAAGCAAGATTGCATATTCAATGTTATTTTTGTCACGAATTGTCATTATGTCACGGTGTGTCATATTGGTAACAGGTAACATTTTACGTGATATAAGACGTTGACGTGATGATATTTACCTGACTTCGAAACATGAAACAAGAAAATAATGCTAAAATATAATTTCTAAAGGACAAAATATAAGACTGAAATAATTGATTAGTAAGTTTAATGTTTTAACTGAGAAAATGGGCCAATAATTTAATGTTAAAAAATATCAACTTACATTATATTACCTTACAGTTTATATCGTTATTATGAAATATCTAGTTCAGCTGAAACATTTATCAAGATAAAATCATTGCCATTGGTATTCGTGCTGCTTTTACGGGTTAAAAAAAACGAGCATTACAATCGCGACGTACATGACAATTGGGAAAAGACACTTACAGTTTAATAAAATGGGAAAATTATGCGTTGGCTTTCTGTCAGTCAATGTTTAGTGAGTGTGACATGGCATCTGAATTCAAGCTTAAAGTATCAGAAAAAATCGAGCTGACAAACGTCAGGTAGGTCGCTCACAAACGCAGCCTTACCGTGAATTGGCCCATACATGAGAAGACAATTTTTACATTTTGGATGGACCTTAATTCAGCTTAAGTACATACTTGTCAGTCAATCAATTGGATGATGTTAATCTTTTTAAAATAAAACATTTTGGATTTGCTTTATCGATCGATAGTTCGATATGTCTTTGGTGTTGAGCAAAAGGGCATTCACTCGTTTGGTGAAAAGAAATCTTACAAATTCCACTTAGGCAAGCATAATGCCTTGTTCTTCTTTGGAATAATTGTTCCTCCAATGCTAATGAAGACGGTATATATGTGGAACTAATGTGCGCAAAATCTGGGATTTGTAAATTGACAGTGATTAGGGTTTAACTTAAACAGAAATACATTTTTGATGACATGGACGAGACCTATAATTTTGACGGAAACGATCTATTTATCTCGACTAATCGATAAATACCAAGTCAGGATTAGCCTTCGACTGTTGATTGTCCTCATTATGCATTTTCTAAATTGTCGCAGAAGCTAGGAAAAGGCAAGCCGTTTCATCACTTCTACCTTTATTCTACATATGTGAAATTCTTTTCAACATATGTAAAATAAATGATTTATGTAACGTATGTGAAAATAATTTCAATTATGTAAAGAAAATTCAACATATGTGAAAATAATTCGACAGCAAAAGCATCCACGACCTCAAATACTGACTTCTCCCTCACAGCTTGTGTTTAACGGCAAGGAATTTGATCAAGAAGCACACTCTTTTCAGAAAGACATCTACCCTCTGCATTACGCCTACAATTGCTAACGATTCTCTAGAGAGCATTACTAAATCTTATTCGACGGGAAAACAAAATGATGTAGAGTACTATAAAAATACTGAATAAGAACAAACCCAACGCTAATATAATATTCACTCTTTATTTGTCACCTTAATTGGCATTTATCATAATAGAATTATGGTTTTGTATTGTTGACTGTAAACTTATGCGACTACTCGACTTCTTGTAGTCTGCACTCAGTGACCTATAACATAGATCATATTTGCTTTGTTGTTGTTGTTGTTGCAATCTGGGTACAGCGGTCCATTTTTCCGATCAACTCTCTCTCTCGACATGGTAGAATGCCCTGCTGAGACTAAACTTGCACAGCATATGGAATATATTACCATCGACTTCTATTCGTCTTGAAAGCCTTCACAAGATGATAGGAGCACGGCCCCTTGCTGTGGGGAGAAATCATTTCTCTGTTTTTTGATAAGTGGAACTGTTTTGTACATATCTGAAATAAAAGTTTATTTTAAGTAAGTGAAATTATTTTCCACATATGTAAAATGGTTAGGTTTTGGTAGGGCATGTGGCACTTTGTCACTCTGCACTACTAACACAAGGGTTCTGTCGTTCTTCCCATGCTCTGAGTTGCCCCAGTGTACGTAAATCTACTAACTTCCCGCTTTCTTATATTTCCCTATATGTTATTGTGGCTTCTTATGCTATTTATTGTACATATAAGAGAGTCAGGTTACAGTTGTGATGGCCCATCATGTCAGACAGGCCATCTATATGAGCTTTGGGATCGGCATCCGAGGATGAAGACAGTACACAGGACGACAGCGATATGTAGGTCATCACGCCCCAGTGTGCCCGACCAGAAAGAAAGCGCAGGATCACGACCCATGAGTCACAGCCGTTGACTCAGTCATCCGAGAAGAAATCTAAGGCAAACACATCTCAAGTCACATCCCCTGACATGAGGGTCCTTATGCAATGTGCTAATGCCAAACAGATTAAAACATTAATAGGAGTTGGTTCAATATTTAATGTTGACGTCAAATCTACTTCAGGGCGACGTTCTGAACCTTGGGGGGTTAAATATGGAATGGGTGAGGGTACCACAGAAGGAGAATTACTAAAAGTCATAAAAAGGTTAAAGTAACTTCGGTAGAAAGATTAACTAAAGGTAGAGACAAAATTCCAACCACTTCTGTTTTGTAAACTTTTTACTCTGACAATCTCCTTCTGAAATCTATCCCGCTTTTCAATTATTTAAAATTAAAAAATACATACCACCATATATGCGCTGTTTTCGCTGTCAACGACTGGGTCACGTGGCCCAATTATGTAAAGGTCGGGTTAGATGCCCACGGTGTGGGGGGACATAACTATGCTGACTGTGACAGGAAAGAGTCGCCCAAGTGTTGTAACAGCGGATGGGAACATTCTGCTGGATATGGTGGCGTCCCAGTTTAAAAGGAGGCAGATAAAGTAGAGTATGTGCGGTCAGAGAACAAAATTCACGCTCAGCAACATTAAAGGCTGTGTAATATCGAGAACGGACTAAATCCCCCCCTATTCAAGACCCCCCTCCGGGTAGCTGGGAAGTGGTACCGACCCGGGAGAGATTTCCACCAGCCCTAACCAAACCTACTGCATACTCCGTCGGCACACAGACGGGTGTCTAGAAACAGACAAACACTGCACCTCGGATGAGCTGTGATCGCTTTTGTGACAGATGTGTTATTTACTTGCGTTCGCCCTGATAACGCAGCACAAAACATGCAGTACACATTAAAGTATGCTGAAAACATGGGATCGGCTGCAATCACTTCCTCCAAGCATCTCATATCAGTGCATTCTAAATTGAACCGATGATGGAGAGTCTTAACGTCTACCTCATCATAATGGTTTTCACAATTTTATATCACAATTCATCTACCTTAATCGCCCATGGCCAGGAATGGAAACATTACTTCTCCAATCTTGATCATACGCCTCATGTATTATGTCTCCAGAAGATTTGCTTCAAGCGTCATCTTGATTTTACCATGCCTGCTGGATTAAGACTTTAAGGACTCTACCGCTAGTCAGGAGTAAAATATGCGACTCTTATCTTTTCGTGGCTGTTGCGGTTATTTCCATAGGATGATTATATTAACATCATATATATTTAGAAAGCAGAGGATTTCAAGATTCTAAATATAATGTCATATTATGATTCGTTTTATTTTATAATGACAAAAATTAAGAAAAACGTCAAATAATTTTTTAAAACAGACCCTTGTTTGTAACTTTTATTTTTCTTAGATGGTTTGAGATTTTTTCTCCAAACTTGCATGTCTGTGTAGACCGGTATTTAAACTAAAAAACCGTCATAGGGTTTTTCTAAATTCAAGTTAGTTTTTGAACAATTGATAAAAATATATGTAAAAAATAAAAATCCGCCCTTAAAAAATTATTTGCTAAATATCTTCAAAACGAAAGTCAATATCAAAAAACTGCATGACAGTTTTTTAGATAATGGCTTCAAGATTGTCTGTGCCTAATTTCAAACACTTAGTGCAAATAGTGTACGAGAAATTAACGATTTCAATCATAAAAATCAAGAAAAATGAAAGCTGAGCATAAATGTATATAAGTGATTAAACTCGGGTTTGTTTCAAGATTACTCCAATAAATTTTATTAATATGTTTTTTTTTATAATTGAACGAAAAAGCCAAATAGAGTTTTATCTATTGCATTAATTTGTTTAGTACACAATTTTAAAACAATGTCTTTAAATGGCAGTTTTAACTCCAAAATCTTAGACGTCGGCCACACAGATTACGTTCACAACTTTGTTAATGACTAACAGTATATGAGTCCTATTGGAGGCTTGAGTAATCTGCATAAAAGTGTGTTCTACGACCCGTAAACATTTGTTCCCCATGTCTACTGTTTGGTTCAAATACACATCCCCAATGATCATGTAATTGATCTGTGGGCTTTTCACTAATTGGTTTGCGGTAATAGTCAGCAAGTAGTCAGTCGAGGTGAGATAATCTCGTTAATCCCTTCCGCCCTTTGATATGCATAATCTTTGAAGCAAGCATTTTACAATTTAAATCTAAAAAAAACACTCTAAAATACTAAATTATTTTGTCAAACTTTTCGCATTAGCAAGATTACGAAAAGATTTCAGAAAGGCAAAAAAGAAAGAAGTCAAAATTTTACCCCTGACTAGCCGTAGAGTCCTTAACAAACTCAAGTTTACACGGACTTAAATTGTGACCAAGGCAGATTTTGGTCGAAAAAAATATATTCAAATAAAACTTTTAAAGCATTAATTCAATGGGCATTCTGTAGTTTTACTTACCGAATCTGTATATACACGCTGTATCTTACGCTCCAATATGCAGCGGTTTTTACATATATTTACTATGGACTGTCCATTTCAACGATTATATGACGGTTTATATATATATTTTTTTTTTAAACCGCTGTATGTTATGAGCGTAACTGTATCTGTACTGTAGCTTTTTGGAAGCATCGGCTAAACTCAAAAGTTATATTTATTATAGACGGTTTAATATCAAGTACAGCAATAACATAAATATCAAAGATATTTTTTTAGAATAAAAATAAATACAAAAGTGCATCTAACTATTGCCCTATATGGCAAAGGGCAGAAAGCCTATAATTGAAGAATATTTATGTTGTCACTAATGAGGAATATTAATTGTCCAACAGCGGAAGAAATGCTCAAATAATTCCTATAGCATTCGGCGTACATGTATTCGTTTTACAATATATGCCTGTTCGTTTCATTGGGATTTTAAGTCCTATATAAAACCTTGTTTTACTCCTATGACGGAGTGTGTATACCAGCTCAATGGGAAACTTTCCCACATCGGCGCGGCCACTGGCAACTAAGACAAGACCGATGAATTTGTTTTACTCCTATGACGGAATGTGTATACCAGCTCAATGGGAAACATTCCCACATCGGTGCGGCCACTGGCAACTAAGACAAGAAGGAGAATTCCAAGACCAAATAGTTGCATGTCGTAACTAATCGACTTCATGTTCCATACATATATGGCTCTATATAGATTTTTGAACACCGTTTCATTTTTAAAGATTTTTTCCTTGTTACTGTGGTAAAAACCAAAGTGGCAGCTATTGCAGAATTTACAATATTCACGCCTCTGTTGTGGACAAAACTTGAACAGATCTACTTGAATTTTAAACTTCCTCCGTCTAAAGATCAGATGAGATTGCATTTCACATTGAAATTTAGCTTCCTCCTATTTAGTCAACGGATTTTATTGCATTTCATAAATTCCTTAGAATGGCTGTTATTGCAACATTTTACAACGCTCATGCCTGTATTTGTATTGAGACAATGGAAGGGATTGCATTTCACCAAATTCAGCAATACAATATGACCGCTATTGCTTAATTCCACAATATATAAATATTATTTTTGTGAACAAAACTCAAGAACAAATTCACGGATTAACTTGGAATTTAGTTTTATCCTATTAGGACGAATGATGAATTTCCTTTCGTCAAATTACGCAAAAACTTCCAATTAGTAAACAGCTTCGCGTAACAGTTCTGCGACAGTCAGGATTGTATTCCTCCCATTTTTACGAACCCATATATGAGGGAAATACACTGTTCTTAAAAAGAAGTAAAAGGTGATTTGCGTGCATCCACCAAGATCTGAACTGGGGTTTCTATGTAGTAGGACTATAGCGCCCTAAACAAGTGAGCTACAAATACTTAGGAAAGTAAGCAACAATGTTCCAATTAAAACCAATGTATATTTAAACTTACTTGCATTAATTGCTTGTCAGAATACCAATTTCGAATCCAAATGGAGGGTAGCAATTGTTTCTATCTAAGAGACATAAGCTAATTCAATTGATATAGTATAGATGTATAGCATATATGAGACCTTAGTCCTGTTCAACTGTATTATATACGGTTGTCACTGGTATCTTATTTGCAAGCTTGTGATATAATTATGTATTATTTAATTATCGTTGCACACCGCACTCTTTAGTAAACTATGTAATACTATTTTTTCATTACAATATATGATCATATCTGGAAGCCCGAGTGTGTCGATGTAGAGGAAAATATTTTTCTAAGATGAAGTGTGACTTGACATTGCTCCGAAAATCGTGCATGTATACAATTATTATAAAATCTTGGACACCGTATTACCTATGTGTAAATTTGGGAAAGATTTAATAATAACCTTGGAACATGTATAGCTAACGGAATTCATTAAGATTTAGAAAATGGCGATTCGGTGCCTAACTCTGAGGGTCGTGGATTCGATTCCCGGACCGTGTTTCAACCTTCAAAATTTTCTTAACTAGAATCTGTTCAAACTAAGAAAGTGTTATCCCAATATAGCGAAAATACTGTTAAACTTAACTTTCTAAGAGACATAAAAATTACTCAGTACATATGTATTAAATCCGAGATGACTAGGCACTCTGTATGACCTGGGATATAGTATAGTATATACTATATCCCAGGTATGACAAAGTTATGACAGCAAAAAGTCTGCAAGTCTGAATATATAAATAATTCTCTATTTGTTATATTATTACAGACAAATCTTTGTTTGTATTTATGTAATGCCATACTTTATACACCTTTGACTTGTTGAAGCCGTGTACTAAACAATCAATAATATAAAATAATAGTTTAAACCAAAATGTTTAACTCGATCTGTTTTAAAACTCCAGTGCCCTTGCATGCAACTTCATATTAAATTTTACCTGTCAGACATAGCATAGATTTGAAAACAAGGATTACGTGTTAATCGACGTAGGTCTGCACATGCTAGCTGTCAGTTCGGAAAACATGTTACAATGACCTAGCGCGTGACATGTGACTATTTGTTTATGTCGATAGTTTCTTCATGGGCGTTGCTCTGTCACAAACGTCAGTGTCAACTAACCAATCATTTCCCGGAACTGGTTGGAAGGCCAGCCAATCGGGATAAGTGTTACGAATAACAGAGCTGTGTCCCTGAACGTGATTGGCAGATGAATCCCTGGACCAGAGCTGGGTAGCTATTTTTAGCTGGTAGAAAAATATGCGTACAAATAGATTACTACGAGCTATACGCTTGTGAAATCGCCATGTCGGAAAATGTAAGGTTGTAAGATTTTATGGATAGAGCAAAAATGAGTGCAGGGGCGTCAAATTCGAAGGGAACACACCTATACAAAGTGGTGATATTAGGCGATGGGGGTGTAGGCAAAAGTGGTAAGTATTGTGGCGGACATTTTTGGGCAGGATGCAAGTAGATGGGGGCACTCGGGATTTGGTCCTGACAAATGACCCAAGTTTTCAGTGCATCGTCTTCGGGTGTACCCGTTTAGAATTGTGGGGCTACATCTTAGATCTGAATGTTTTAATGCGGTCTGTTTTTAGTTTTGTAAACAAAGGAAAAATAGTGTGCCAAGCAGTCTTTGTTCTTTATTGTACATGTACATGTAATATTGATGCAGGCATTGTCAAATAAAGTGATGGAGACGACATGACGCCCGATAATTCAATTTGGCTCCCCATCTATTAATACAGGGATTCTGAAGCGTTTTTACTAAATAAATATAAGCTAAATACCAAATAAATTGTATGTTTACTTTAAAATTGTATGTGATATAAAGTAGGGCCTTTATTGTTTTAAAACATCAAGAATATGTACTGGGGGGTAGGCTTATAGATCAACCTATCCCAAAATTATATTTTAAAAAAATGGCAATTATGAAGGACACTGCAGTTAGGGAATATTGGATTAAAGTGAATATCTCAATAAAAACAATTAAAATCTTTTACTTTTTTTCTCCTTTTTTAAATGCACACATGAAAATATATATTTTTTGTCTCCCTCCCTTTCAAATTCTGGGTTTATTCACTTAATCCTATAGAGTCTTACTTATTATGTTATCACCCCAGCTTCTAAATGCCACTCAAACAAGTTACTCTCTCTTTGTAAAATAGAAGCATATTCAACCTGCTAACTTATTGTTAAGTACACTTGGGTAACATGTTTTTTTTTTTTTCTCACTCAATTATTGACGGATTTCGTTATCCACCTTACATGTTTAACTCCTTATGTTTGTAAATCTTTCCTCATTGATCTACATTCAGTTTGGCTCTCTTGCTGTAAAGGGCACGTGTTTGAAGTATATAATCCTTTCGTTACTTAATGCTACAAACACTTTACATTTGATGGTGTACTCCCC
>JARFOD010097312.1:2144-16969 GCA_031763545.1 Mopalia muscosa
TTGGCCCCCCCCCCCCCCCCCCCCCCTTCCCTTCTAAACTTTTAGGATATTATAATGGGTTTAGGGTAGAATGGTATTGAAATGAGGTAAGCTACTGAGATGTCTTATCTGGTATTGTAACAGTATGATCTTATCTTGCCACTGAGACACCTGTAGGAAGGACAGGTTTAATTTATTGCCCACACAGATTTGTTGTAAACTTGAGGTGAGTGATCAGTGAACTTTAAACTGACTCACCTGGAATTTAATCCCACTACTGACACCAAATTTACCTCACACAACAGAGTCTTTAGTTTGTGTTACCTGAGGAACACACCCATTTTCTTGATATGATCAGAATTTCTGGAACATATTGAATTCTCAAGCCTTCCATTACCAAAACAGCTAAGCTATTTTTTATAATAAAAACATTGTGTGGTAGAACCCTGTCTGACACCTGGAAAAACACAAAACTATACAACTGTGATTTGAGTGGAATGTCTTTGGGATACAACTTGGAAATAATGGATGGGTGACCGATCTTATGTCAGATCTGGAGAGAAATTTGTAAACTCATTATTGTGTTTGGGAGAAATTTTCTCCGTGGGTGCCTGCTTGCATCCCAGTTTCTGCTTTAACCCTTGCAATCACACACTGTGGATCTCTGAACTGTACTATAGGTCCCCAGCTTGTAGTGAGGGAGTGTATTGGAAGCTGTAAGATTAGGTATATCTTGACGATAGCCCTGGTTTCTCTGCTGTTTTACAATGTGTTGATGTGTGTTGTAGACAGCCTGTGAAATAGTTTGTCAGTCTGTCAGAACTAAGAGGAGTGAAATTCTCTTTCTCAATCTAATTACCACAATAAGTGGGATTTTTACCTGCAGAACACCTGGATGGATTAATGATACCAGGAATTTGACTTTTTGTGCTCTTGTACAGTGGGATAGATTGATGTACTTAAATTGTTTCATTTAAAAATATACCCCAGTTTATAAATGATAAATTAAAGATGATATAATCATGGTTGAATGATCAGAATTTCAATGTAACCTTAGAATACCTATTAGGAAGTGTAATTAATACAGAACAGCTGGATAGAGTAGATAGCTTGCAGCTTAAGATCGGAATCCTTTTGGATATTAGGCTGACTGATTATAAATAGGCCTTAGAAAGGAATATCTTGATTTGTCATCTCTCAACAATTAATGTTGAACTAGTGCTTCACACCTTTAACATTAAATCACTCGAGCTGATAAATGAAGATGTTCCATTCTCAAACATCCAGCATTTGTATAGTCTTTTGGGAAGAACAGTTGAGCCTCAACTTTTTTTGGTTAAGGATGATTGGGTGGAGATGGTTTTCAGATATGGGTGACCAAAGTTTAAAGGGTTTTGCACAAGAAGCTTGAATGAACTTAAAGGGTTTCTGCTAAGAGTAATAGATTTAAGAAGTGTTTAAGCCAAGATTAACTGGAGTTTAGAAGGTTTAAATTATTGGAGCTAACATTTTAATCCACTTGCAAAATAGATTGTCTGGGATAAAATGATTAAATTTTTAACAGTTTTGTAAATTACTGATTTGAGGTGATCCAGGTCTGATCTACATACGTAACTTCCGCTTTGGATTGATTGCATGCCATATAAAACAAATTAGTGTTTAAAGTATGTAAATTAGTATCTGGTTTAACATAATTTTAAGCCTTATTTTCATTACTGAGTATTAGTAACATGTTAATAACATATTAAAGTTAAGTAGCTTTATTAATGTCAAAAGTTTCTATTAATTGCAACCAAGGGATTAGGCAGATGGGTGTCCACCCATTCTTTGGACATCCTGACTTGAAAGAGGGAAGCTGTATAAAGTGGACACCCTGTTACTTAAAAAGTGAAGCAAAATGACAATTTTGAACACCATACTTTTGATTTCTGGCTTAGTCCCTGATTGCAACAAATGGGATTTGTGTAATCAGGTGTCTCAAGGTGTGATGATGTATATGTCTGCCACCAGGTGCCAGGGATCTATTACATCTACCCTTTCTTTGAATATGTGAAATTTCCCAGAAGTTGCTCTCTGTCAGCTTATGTAGCTGTCATCAGTTCTAGCCAGCCTAAACATGTAAATATCTTCTCACATCCCTCACCCCAATCTGTGGTATTGAAGTTAAGCTGCTTGAAACTATTACACAAGTTGTCTGGTTGAGCCAGATGATTGATGGCATGTCAATCATTCTGTCAATCATAAAGCTGATGGTCAGTGCTGAGAGAAGCTCTGTTATGATTGGTGTCAAATGTCACAATAAGCTCCGCCTACATCATAAGTTTTAAAGCATATGTGCCAATGCCATTCCCATATCTGCTTCCTCAATTTGAGTTGACTGTTAGTATATAAAATAAATATTTATAAACAAATACTTTTTCGATGAAATGGCAATTTATGTAGCTGTAATGGATACTTCACAAAAAAACTTCATTTTGCAGTGTGTGTAATTTTTGAAGGGTTTGGTGTAATATATGTCAAAGGCCCTTATAATTTTGACAATGTTTAGAGGAGATAGGCTCAAGATAAGTAGGCAATATATCAATCTCATCTGAGTGATTTTAACCTCTGTCATTGGAGGTAATACATTAATAAATTTACAACTGTCGATGCTTGACATGTAGGCTGTACCATGGGAGAATCAAGTGGGAACTTAACAAACTAATTGTCTAACACATTGGACTTGGACCCACTGTCATGGCTTAGTGTTTTGTAACATGATGTGGCTTAGGCAATCATGGGGCGATAGGAAGTTTCATTTCATCTGGGTTCTCTAATGTACTTCAGCAAGGAACCTTGTGAAATGGATAATCCTTCTACAAATAAATAAAAAACCCTTAAGTAAAAACGTTGAACCGCAATGAACAAACAAACAATCTTGCAGACGGTTTAATTTCATTTTTTAAAATAGGCCATATTTAAGTTTATTTGAGTTTATCTAGTATTAATACAGCTTCGTTTTTTAAATTTGCTTTTCAATTGATATTTCAAAGCTAGAATTGTTGCCCTTTATGCATATCAAATTTACCAATATTAAACACCAGGCTGAAGCAACCAGAAGATGATGGCAATAAAACTTCATAGGATTACCAATTCTAATGATATCTGTACAAAACTTCAAACTAGTAACATTGGTTAGAACACTGGTGTTACTGGCAAGATATCTCAGAGTTCAAATCCCGGTGGAGACAAGCAAAATCTCTCTTCATATATAGAATAATGTTTTGTGCAGTAGACAAAAAATAATGATTTGAATATCCCATAGAAAAGACTTATGCTGGCAGACAAATTGAGAATCTCTAGATGGCAATTCATCATTCATGGGGCAATGGTTATATTAATGTTGACTGTGTTTTATCACCTGACATAGACTGGTAGTTTATGGAGATTCAAAGATACAGGGTCAAAAGATGATGGCAGCATGGCTGGGTTCTTCCAAGTAATGTCTGCTGAGGGTATTTCCACTCTCCAGTAAAGTGCTGGTCAGTTAATGTCTGAGTTAGTTAGCCTGAGTTGATGGAGTCAGACAGTGGAAGTAGTGATGGGTATATTAGCCTGTCTCTTTGATGATGTTTATAACAGTGACGGGATGTTTCACCAAACACTCTTGACACCTTGAATTCTGTCTGGAATTTCTAACAAGCAAATCTGAAATTCCATATAACAATAATTGACACAACATTGTGCCCATTTGTCTCATAGTGAAGGCAAATTTCTGAAGAAATTCTTAATTCTAAAATTTGTTTTTGTTTCCTGTTACTAGAATAGTTAATGCTTTTCACAGCTCTGGTCTGCCAATAGGAGGTCAGTCAACCTTGAGAAATTACTAAGTCTGGCAGCCTGGAATGGTTTCCAAGGACAGAATAAGATTGAGGAAGATATATTTGAAATATAATGCCACATATTTTACAGAAATGAACATATTAAGAGATAAAAATTTGATGACAAAATTTTTTTTTTAAAAGTCTGTGTACTATCAATTTATTAGCTATGTTGTTCTTTTTTATTTTTATGTTTCAAGGAAATATTTTTAGATATTATTTCCTTGTCAAAATTTTTTATGATAACCAACTTGTGGCCATATTGGTTCATTGTTATTTGTCAATATTTGATGACAAAAATTTATTTTAAAAAAAGTCTGTGTACTATCAATTTAATATTTGTGTGGTTCTTTTTGTTTTTATGTACCAAGGAAATATTTTTAGATATTATTTCTTTATTCTTTATGATAACCAACTTGTGGCCATATTGGTTCATTGTTGATCAAATCAACGATGCAAAAAGTAGTGAATAAATTGGGGATCAGCTCCTTTACTATTTCATTCAGAGTTCCTCACAGTTCATTTGTAGCACAAATATACACAGATTTTTTTTTAAATAAAAGAGGAAAACATAAAGCTCTAGGGATAAAAATAGAAAGAACACACCCTTATGTAATTTGTATCACACTTGGCATAGTTTGAAACCAGCAAGACAATTGACAAATCTCCCCCAAAACTTCATGCAGTATCATTGAATACACCAGCAACTGATGACCTTCATGCTATGAATATGTGTGAGATTAAATATATTAACTCTGGGTGGAATTCCTCAAATTTAACGAATTTTTCAAAAGGGTCTATCACCAAAAAGAGAATAATATATTTGAAAGAAATAATTATCTTTCCTTGATGGATTTCCAGCTTCACGTTTAGTTTATTGCCTAATGATGTACATAGGCCACACTGCAAATGTGTATAGTTTTGGTCAGACTCGCGCCTCCCATTCATTTGATGAAACAATTAATAAACCTTATCTGTCAACATTTCAGTTGAATAAATAATGCCAATCCTTCTGTTTGGGTAACAAAGTTTAACACCGCAGAGCAACGCAAGGGAAATTTGTTTTCCACTTCTTTAATATAGAATCTTTTTGTTAGACCTTCAAGTTTGCTATAAATAACTGCAGCTTGAATTGTGACTCCAATACATTCCCCCTAATTTAAATTAATAAAAAAATTGCATTTTGTCACCTTGCTGAAGCATTGCTGTTTTTCCAAAGTTTAGTCAGTATTAAATGAAGCAATTGTAAAATGTGATTGAGGAGTTATGTGCTAAGTTGTTGATTGGTATATCCTATTGAAATGGGGGCGCAAGGGGCTCTGTAGGTGCACATTGATCATATTAAGATGGTTTCAACAATAGAGGCATGAATAATATGAATAATGAATGATGGATCGAGAGATAAGACTAAAGGCCTTAATACTTGAAGATGAAAAGCTCTGTGAACTGGAGAAAAGGACAATAAAGAGACAGCAATGAGAGAGAGAACGTCTTTGTCCATGCGAGGGATGAGGGCAGAATAGCAATCTAAGCATTGATTTATTTGTCTGATTGTTATTCACTGCTCTCTTGGTTGTCCCTTATTGTCATTCACCATGCCAATAGACTGTGTCCTTGGCTCTGCTTGTCACCAGGCTATGTTTCTGGTTTGGATCATCACTACTCTCCCTAACTTCAGCCAGTCTCTTCTCAGTCATTACTCAACTCATTCACTTTGACTTATATAGGTTTTATTCATAAAATCACCAGCTATTTATACAAGAATCAGTCTTGGCTATTCTTTGTACTCTTGCATTGGGGTTATCCATTTTTGTTAATAAATTAAACTTAGGAGACAGGTTCATGTGTCTTTGTCTACTGTATTAAATTATATTTAGATGATAGTATTGATGTATTATAGACCTCTGACTGATGTATTATAGACCTTTGACTGATGTATTATAGACCTCTGACTGATGTATTATAGACCTCTGACTGATGTATTATATACCTCTTAGTGATGTATTATAGACCTCTTAGTGATGTATTTTAGACCTCTGAGCTGATGATTATTTCACCATATTTAAGCAGGGAACAGTGTGAAATGGATGATATAAGCTTATATCACCATATAAGTAAAATACTGTGGAGAAGATGTTAAACTGCAATGAATCAAACAAACAATTTTTATATCTTGACCTATACTTCCATGTGAGTAGTCATAAGATGCATCAGACTGAAATAAAGCCGATTAAGCTGCTACGATTTCTGACATGCAGTGAAAAATCAGACATAAATTGATCTTGGGTCGACCTTATTGGACTTTCTTGCAGTTCTCAGATAAGGGGTATTCAGGAGACTGGGATATTTTTGGCAGCTCTTTGGCTGTCTTGGTTTTCCCAATACTGGGTATTTGATACATCTGTTTCAGCTCCAATTGACCCAGAGCTAAACAATGTCCTACCAGCTTTACATGGGTTTACTTTACAGTTATTGTTTTCTTTAGTTTTTTGTTACAACAATATTTCTTCGTGTTTTGACAAAGTTTAAGTAAGAGTGCACTAACAGGAGTATTTTTTTCTTGTATGAAGCCACTAATGGAAGGATTGAATTTGGCAGATGGATCGTGGTCTGTGGAATTCTGTGATTATTGTTAAAGATGGCAGGAATGCATGCATTCCAGATGTGTGTCTCCAATATAACTTGTTTTCTGTTTATGGAACACATTCTGTATTAAACCACCTGTATAAGACATTTTATGTTATAAATTATTAATTTATCATAAGTGTAACTTTGATATACAGTATTATTTATATATCTGCACCATAAGTTTGTTTGTTTGATTGATTGGGGTTTAACGCCCTACCTGCACCATAAGTTTGTTTGTTTGATTGATTTGGGTTTAACGCCCTACCTGCACCATATTAAAGTTTGTTTGTTTGATTGATTTGGGTTTAACGCCCTACCTGCACCATAAGTTTGTTTGTTTGATTGATTTGGGTTTAAAGCCCTACCTGCACCATAAGTTTGTTTGTTTGATTGATTTGGGTTTAAAGCCCTACCTGCACCATATGTAATAATGGTTATTTCTTTATTATATTAATGTCCTATAGTATAAATGTATGTTTATTGACTTTGTTATGTTTTAATATGATAAAGCTAAGAACACTGTGTAGAAGAATTTCACAGGATCTGTATTAACTAGCTGTTTGTGAGTTATTTCTTTTTTGTTTGTGTGTGTATGGAAGTTATTTTACCCTAGTCTAGTACTTGGCTACTCCTGAGGTATTTATTAAGATGAATGGTCAGTGTGTTTTTAACAAGCTGTTCACATGGGTCAGTTACTGGTCACTTTGTGGTATGAATGACCAGAGCAACTGACACCCAGCCCATCACAACCATGCTAATCAATCAATCAACCCTATATAATGACTTTTTAAATAGCTCACTCCTGTGGGACTCCACATTCTTCTGAAAGCAAACATAAAGACTCTGCTGTTAATTGTTGGGAAAGTTTCAGAATGTTGGACCTTTGGGTTATCTGGGATCATGGGTATTCCCTATTTCTAAAACCATTCACGGAACACCACCCATTAATGTTCTATTAACTACTGTTCTGGGACAGGCATTTCTCTCGAAAGTTTTCATATTAAAACAATTACAATAGTATATCAATATAGGAAGGCATGTCTACATCTTGGGTAATAAAAAAGATATCTTCTTGAAGCTAAATAAATTTCTGCTACAGGGCATCCAACCTGAAGCTAGGCCCACTGAATGTTTCCTCTCATGTCACCTAATCACAACTGTCGATTACAAATTTCAGAGCTCAGGACAGGGTTCTGGAAGATTATATAAGCCACTAGTTTTTCTGTCTCGCTTTTCCTTAATAGCTTTGGCTCACCCAAGGCTTTCTGTCAGTGACAACAAATCCACAAAGGGCGCTGAACTGAGAGGCCAAACGTTCAGGGAGAGAGGGCATTAGGGTTTACTGCTTGGCCTTCTATCATCAATTCAAACCTGTTGGCAAATTGCTCTGTGACATGTGATGGTTTTGTATACCTGACACCCATTGACCCACGGAGTTAATAGTGGGCTGACTACTGATTGATTTACATAAGTGTGTGGCTACTAGCTGAATCCATCTCACTAATTAACCACCAGTATAAAGTATAAAACAATTCTGCCTTCTTGTCTGAATAGAAGCTCATGCTGGACAAAGCAAATCAATCGCACCATTTGATTAATATTCACCAACAATGTGTCAATGTGAATGTCCACATTTGATTAATTGTCTGAAATAATATATTCATATTAATTCTGTTATTTAAATAATAATGACAAACAATGAATATGCTAGGATACTATAATTCATACTATAGTTATAACAATGTATCTATTAAACTCCGATCTGTACCAAATTAACAAAACAATTTTAAAAAATCTCTATCATCTACAGTATGTTAAATCCTCCCAGATGCTTTTGATAGGCTTCGATTTCAGATATCAACATTAAAATTTAATGGATAGATATTTCGTCCATAATTCTCCATTGTTACTTTTGGGAAAATTTGAAAATTGCGCAATTCATATTTTCTTTAAATTATCAAATCAAGTTATGCAGTGACTTTTCTGTGAGGGTGATTTGACTGATGTAAGTCAGCTGGTAAAACACTGGTAGGAACCCTTCTCTGAGCTTCACCACTCCCCTGTCTATCTGAGCTCTGCTGATCTCTGTCTATTTTTGTCTTCTGGTAGTAATACAAGACAAACCCCTAAGTGACATCTTAGTTTTCAATTACACTCATTCATAATGTTGTGTTAAGTGAAAATAGGATATCCACAGATAATGTTTTTTCTATTGAACCATGGACTCTGCTAATCTATGTTTTATTTGGTCAAGAAATAAGCGGCCCTTTGTGTGGTGGGAACTGGACACCACAGTGTACGCTTGACCGCTGTGTGTTTTAAAAAACCACACCAATTTTTATCATTTCATGGAGCGATTAGTTTCACTTTCATCCTGTTCCGCTGTTGAATATTTACTCATTTATCCAAGCAAACACCATGGAATTTCCTATGATTATACTGCACCTGTGTTCTGAGGCAGCCTCTGACATCTGTTTGTATCTTTAAGACCTGCTAGCAAAATACCAGTAGTGTAAAAAACATAATTACAAATGATCGGAGAGGGTTTGAGTAAAGACAGGTTCGTGCTGGGACATACAGATATCTAATCAAACCCACAGGACACAGCCATGTTGGTTTTGTTAGGAAGCCACTAGTGGAATACATGAAGATAGATCACTGAATAATAAGGAATTAAACCACTTGAGGGATAGATAGCTCGGTGTTAAATTCCAGCTTACTGCCCAGAACAAAACAAAAATGTTTTTGAGGAGTTAGTATGTGCCTTTTCAATAGTTTATTGATGGTGGGACTGAGGGGTTTAGCCTGTAATCTGGCTGGGAAGTGTGGTGTGAATTTTAACACCTTATCACTGGTCACTCAATCTACTGGCCATTGTCCAGCAGGATTGTCTGATAGTTATTGTCCTCTTTGAGGGCAAATTTGTTCCGCTCACTTGGTCACTCTGCAGGGAGTGGACATTGTCCAGAGATCGGCTGGGTTAAAGAGACTTGCAGGGATTAGAGGTCTCTGGTGTAATGAGTTTCCTGAAGTCAGTGGTGTCTAAGCCTTAGACAAACACCCTCTGGCTATTGAGAAGTGTTTATTAGAAATCTACCCCTCAGGCCAACTTTAACATGGCACCCCCTACCACTATTGAAATGTGAAAAATTCTCATCTCCACACAAAGACTTTACAAGACAATCCACCACCAAACAATCTAGCAATTGTAAGGACCTGCATTAACTATGAAGTGTGAAGATCCTATAATACTATGTTTGGATTGACACCTTGAACTAAGCCAATATGGTGAGGAATTGCATTCTGACTAACTCTTATACAATAGACCATTCAGCATCTTGCTATCCGAAACTAGAAACTGTTTGAAATACTAAAAAATAAAGTTTTATTTATGCTGAGATGCTGCTATATAAAATAACGCCAAGCTAGAGCGTAACATTTACAATTATTGTTTTATATGGTGATAGGATGACACCTGTCATAAGCACTGATATCATTCTTGACAGAAAGAAACTCTGGAGAAAACGTGCTATTTTCTTAACAAAAACGATGAATAATTCATTTATTAAATCATAAACTGTAAGGATTAATGTTTAGTATATTTGACCTCCAGTATATATGATGGTGTGTGGTCAGGTCACGTTATCAAGGCGTGTGTGCTTGAATCCATTGTCTTCATGTCCATAAAGACACAAGTTTGTAGAAGACTGTCTGTAACTTGTGGTGAATCACTTTCAATATTGTATAACTGGTGATAGGCCATATAAAATAATAACCCTGTTTTAAGAAATTTTAACATGCTGGAGATAGGAAAACTGTCAAAATTGGACTTTATTTTGGTTATTGTGTGAATTAGTTTATCACTGTTTAGAAAAAACAAGAATGCAGAATAAACATGCTGTCAGGGTGTCAGTTTATATTTTGAAAATCAAGTTCTCTCTAACAGACATTGAATGGTTTAGTGTTTCTTTGTGGCATTAAAAAAAACCCGTAAATTTTGTGGAACGAATGATAGTTGAAATAAGAATCATATGTGGAGACATTTCCTTAAAGATTTCTAAAAAAAAAAAAGGACACAAAGTGACAGCTCGTAATATTATATGGAGAGTTACATTCCTGCTTTTATTGATCAGTGAGGGAAGAAATATTGAAGTTTTCGCCTTTTCATTCCTAGTCTTTTATTTGCCTTGAAAATTAAGTAACCTGGACTCACTTGAAGGTCTTCATACTGTGTTTTGTTCGAGATTACTTGTCGATATTTTCTCAGCTGCTGTCGAGATACAACCATATTGCTAGCTAGATGTTCGGCTGCCTTCTGCCTTCAAAATGCTCCCTTTATTACTCTTCTGTGATGTCACATCCCTCATTTCACTTTATCAGCTGCCTAATCACCTTTTAATATCAAACACTCCAGACAGGTACATGTGAAATCAAATTTGACCAAATATGGTAACCAAAACTAGGGTCGGTGAATCATGAAGGATAACTGGTGGATAGGATGTCTTTCTTAAAGTGTGTGATTTGGACTGAAGATATTGTGGAAAAATCTTTTACCCTCATTGACTTCCTTTGTCTCCATGTTCTAAATCTTTATCAAAAAAGAAAGAAGAAAATTAGATTTAAATTAATCAAAACAGAAATATAAGGAAAGACCTATACTAAATATACGGATACATGAGGAAGCTCCTCCTGATGTCTTGTCTTAAAAAGCTTACAATTTTATAACGGTAGAACCCTTCTCATTATAAAGCGTATTTCTCTTGGCTGATGTTGCTCAAATCCTCTTCAGCTCTCCTATTCTGTTTGTTCTTCAAATTTAACGTCTCTATCAGTCCGTCGAGCAGCTAAAGCAAACATAACTCTCCTGTCATTACTCAAATCATCAAGCATTATGATCAATCTGTAGAAAACCAATTTGGTTCTAGATCTCAGCTTGGTGCAATCCCTTGAGGAATCACCGTTCCATCTTAGGGAATATTCACATCACTCACCACAGCTTTATTGACACTTTCTTTCCATTTTCTCCCAGACCTCCTTTCACCCTGTTTTCAGTCACCCATCACTAGGGATATTAATAGATAAAGAACAAAAAATCTTTTCTTCTAAACTTCTCATTTCACACCATAATACAGACTTGAGAGCCACTTTGATAGATTTATGTTTTGATCAGTGGCTTAGATTTTAAAACCTTTACTATGTCCATCTGTCTGTTTTGTACAATGTTTTATCAGAATGTGATTAATGTTTTACGCTATGGTTTTTTTTTTATATAGAACACAATAGTTTAATACAAATTCTGGAGATGAACATTGTAATGACAAGAAAAATACTTTATAATTGTTTTATTCTTGCTGCAGTATGTTTGTTTGATTACTATTTTATGATTTATTTGTTACATCTCATTTAATCACTGACACAGATAGAATCTTCACATTAATTTAATCAATACTTAATTAATGATAATAAGTTTAATTTTTAACCTCTGGAGTAATTACTTTTCCATGTAAATAAATTTCCAGGGGGCTTCACACCTGACTTAATGACATATTTTTTAATATAATCTTGACACAAATCCTAGTATTTTAGAGCAGAAAATATTTCCCTTCTCAAAGATGGGATCTCTTAATTCTATGAAACTTATAGTTAAGATGGTAGTTTTGATGGCTTCTATATAGACCAAGATAGCCTTATTGGAAATCTGCTGCTGTGAATTGAACCGTCAGAATTCTATCACAGTACAGACAATACTCTCTGAGATCCTTGTCCGGGTCAGAATAACGATTCCTCCAACAATCTACCCAGGCCATATTCAAAATTGCCTCTTAATTCACACTTGTCACTGCCCATTGTCAGGGTGAGAAATTTCACCATAATTAAAAACATCTGTAAGCTTATCATTCAATTAATTAAGGCAAATAACCAAAGTTATTAATAATAGCAAGCTTGTCCTGTTGGGGTCAGAAATGGGTTTCCCCATGGTTATGCAAACTTAATTTAGGAGGACCTATTTAAAGGTTTCCCAAATTATTTGCAGCCTCTGTCTAAATTGGCATTTGCTACTGATTTTGACAGTAGCAAATTCGTCAAAACTCTCGACGCCTGCGGTGGCTCGGGTTTTGACTCGGTGTCAAAATGACGACAGAGATCTTAAAAAACCTAACTAAGACTTCTTGCTCAAGCTTAAACCCCTAAACAACTATACCCTATTTTTAGCTCACTTGTACGAAGTAAGGAGAGCTTATGTCATAGCCCTGGCGGTGGCGTCAGCGTCAGCCATGCAAAGGCTTCTATAATGAAATGTACAGCGGGAATTTTTCTGAAATTTTATACACAGTTTGCTTGACCGGAAAGGGAAACAATTTGCGTTAAGCACTATATATCCAAATTGAATAGACCGATTTTCCAAAAATTTTGGTTAAATAATCCACATTATAAGAAGAGAGGGATGTTGTCTGTTCAGCTAATTATATGCATATTAATTATTTTAAAGTGATTTTTAATCTAATTTGCGTTAAACACATATCTCTAAATTGAATAGGTCGTTTGTCCTAACATTTTATGTAAATGTCACACAACATGAGAGTAGAGTGATATTATCTGTTCAGCTCATTATGTGCATATTAATTACTTACACAAGCTTTTCAATTAAATTTGCGTTAAACACCATAATTCCAAATTGAATAGCCCAATTGTCCTAAAATTTTGGGCAAATGTCACACAACACGAGGGGAAAGGGATATTATCTGTTCAGCTCATAGCACGCATATTAATGACTCTTAACAAGCTTTATACAGACATACTAATTAATTTCTATCAGCGTCAGTTAAGTAAATATAATAAGCTGTATGCAGACATATTAAATCATTTTGCATTATTACCATTACGGCAAAAGGAATGCGTTCCCTTTCATTGCCGGAACAAGGGAGCTCATTTGCAAGTATTTTTCAATATATTTGTTTGTTTTGTTTGATTATGGTTTAACGTTGTACTCAAGGGTACTTCACTTATATGATGACGGAGATGTGAATGGAAAGCAGTATAATTTCAAGGCACAAAATATGCGGTTTACGAGGCAAAATGGCATTATTGGTACTGAACTTTCTGTCGACTTGAGCAAATTTGTGATATGTTAAATTTATTGAAAAATGTTGAAAACAAACAAAAATTAGACAGTATGCTTCCTTTCTGTCAAGTTAGAGACCATCAAATATTTACTCTCATTAAAGTTAAACTCTGCAACTGTCAGGTTTCATGTAATAGTGGACATTAAAAATATGAAATAAGACCATATTGAGTTTAATTTCGATGACTCAAAGGATAAGATACCCTATGTCAGTGGATAGAGCACTCATGACACAATAAAATGCCAGTGGCGTCAAGGGTGGTTTTCTTAGCATGCTGTCATGCTAGTGACATAATCTTAATTATGGTTGTGCAATATTGCTTTTTGCTGCAATCTGCAAGAGGATTTAAATATAGTTTCTGAGTATAGCCAGAGATCCCAGTTTGAATCACTGTGAAGTTTTCTTCTTTACATTTCTATATATATTAAATATGTATAAAATATATACACAATCCTGTTGGCAACACCACACAAAACATGAAGCGAATTTAGTTTCACAAGAACACAGATTACCACTAAACCTCTTACCTTTGCTCATCGGAATCCCTTTTATACCTGGGAAAGTGCTCGCCTTTGCACTGGATGCAGGAGCAACACTGCCTGATCTACGAAAACCAGTCTTCATGCGCCTCTCTACCATCTGCAGTAAACTGGAAAAAATGACAATTTGCACTCATTCAGTTAAAGTTTCTCTTCATTGGCTGTATTTATGTAGTTTTATTCTGGACAATTCAAGCCTTTGATATATCAGGTATTTGTTAACCTGTGCTGGTTTCCAGTAATCTCAGATTATCCAAACCATAAGGTTTTGCTTCACCCTTTGGTCGATTTTCACAACAGCTGTTGATTTTTAATCTCTTATGCAGAAGAATATAAATCTGTACCATGTATATTTATATTTTTAGAAAGCTTAAATACTCAGGATTACATAGATGTGAATGTGGTTAAAATCCAATTATTATTTCCAAAAATATTGCAAAATGAATAAGTGTCAACAGATAAAAATAGACTGCATTTTCATGGTTTATTTCTCAAAATCCATTAACGCTGAGACACAATAATTAAGTGTGGGAGCAGGTGGGCCATGGCCCTGCAGAATACTCCCTGGGCTTCCTCGGTCGATTGTAAGAGGCAAAAAAAGAGGTTGCCCTGGTGTTTGCAGAGCTAAAGGGTAACAGGAAGCAGATTTGTTTGTGATGTTCTGTATTTGTGTCTGTCGTCATATAAGTGAAATA
>JARFOD010097323.1:0-16968 GCA_031763545.1 Mopalia muscosa
TTCTGTGTCAGAGAAACTACTAGAAAAAAATGGAAGTAAACAAACAGAGACAAACAGTGAAAAGTGGGCCACTATAGCTTTCCAGAAAATTCAGTATGAAAACAAGACATTGACCTGTGTTAACTGATTGCAACATATACAGTCAACAATGTTTCTATACAGATACATTAATCTTTTAATAGCGTATGACTTAAAATCACATCTTGAAATTCACTGTGTAATATTCTGTATTTAATTAAGCTTTATAATATAGTTTATTATTTAATAAACATGGATTATGACAGGAGGAAAGTGAGATGTTATTTACAACCGCTCTTCCATCAAATTCCGCCTGCGGTCTTGGCTTAGTGGTTAGCGAGTGACTCACCAATCTGAGTCCATCGGCTGACCCTCAGGTATATGAGTGAGTAACATAATGTGGCTATGGCAATCGTAGGGGTAGTTTTTATGAGGTCAGTTTTCAGCTGTAATTAGGCAAGGAACAGTGTGAAATGGACAAATACCCTGAGTACTTGTACCCCAATGAAACAAACAAACAATCCACAAATCCTACATGTGCCCTTATTTGTATACCAATTAATAAGAGTAATGATTGATTGTAGGTAAGAAAGAGGAGGTAGAATATCTGGGACCTGAGTTAACCTCACCAAGCCCCGTACCACAAGATGCCAAAGCTTCACCTGCTAAAGGGAAGAAAGAAAAAGGAAAAGACAAGCCCCCCACACCAGAACCCACTCCGGTACATTCACTTTCATTTTCAACATATAAGTTTCATATCAAATTTACCATTGCAAAAATCATTCAATCAAACTTGTACAAAGTACATGCTCTGCAAACTATGGTGTCTCAAAGATATACATGTATATAATATCAAATTTGTTTATGAGTTGTAATTGCAATGAAAATGTTCATAGTCACAATTGAGATATAATTCTAGTAGCTAACATACCACGATTGTTTTTTTCTCTAAAAAACTGTGTCAACTAGAGATTTCTCTGTACTGGGATTCTTCAAGAATACCTGTGTATTCTATAACTGATTTATACATATCAAAACTGGGTGGATTATCTTGTTTAACACCTTAGATGTACTCCCATCATACCAATCTTTATATCAAGCAAAGAAACATGTAACAATATTGACACCAACAAAATAACATTTACCCTAAGTAGAAGACAACAGTTAAAAAAATGTCCCGCTCTGAGTGTTTTGTTAGAACCAATATGGTCAGGTTCATGTATGATTGACTTTTCTTACCATCATAATGAATATATCTCTAGAAATAATTGTAAAAATTATATTATAAAATGGCCTCAAAAACAGTATGACCCTGGTAAACTAGTAAGTATTTATTGAATAATAGATCATGTTATGCATGTAGAGACACACAGTTATGGCATGAAAAGTCTGCCATTCAATTCCATTGCCACATTGCTTTATATCATAAAATGTATTCACAGACTTTTTAAAACTGCTGTTTAAACTAATTACTTTCTCCACTTAAGTGTATTATTTTATTCAGTATTCACTTTTATTTTAGCAGGAGGAGGTTGTGGAGGAAGAACCTCCTGAGGAAGAGCCTAAAGTTATCCAGCCATTCCAACAACTTTATGTGACATGTCCTGATGGACTCAGTGTGAGATACTTCCTTGAAAGCTCTATTGGTATGAAGACATTGTATAATAATAATAACTGATATAATAACATTCAAATTTAAAATTTGCTCTTCCCTGTAGACCTTAAAAAAAGCAACTATACATATTATTGTACATTGAAATATTAAGACAATAAATAAAAAGTTCTTTCAAACAAAACAAAAGTAAATTATCACACACTACATTTTGTCTTTATAAATAAATGTCATGATATGATAAATGTTGCAAGTTGTTTTGACATTATATAAACTAACTCTTTGATTAAATTTAAAAAAAAGTGTCTTGGTAAAATGTATTTTTAATGGCACGTTTCAGTTTATTCTGAATGAAACTGATCACAAACATTATGAAAGAAACATTATGTACACTTGTCTTCAGGGGTAAATCCATCAGTTGAAGAAGATCGCCGCCTGGTGGTGAGAATGAGCTACCCTTTCAAGACTAAAGGGGCACAACCCTGTGAAGCTATTAGGAAAAAGTATGCTCTTACTGAGAAGAGTCGCACTGTCACCACTGAGGGTTCTGTCGTTAAAAATATGATTGATGGAACTATTCAGGTAAATTTAATTGTTACTTTATTAAGAGGGGAGGTCAAAAGGTGTTAAGCTTGAAAGCAGGTTATATCTTATAGGTTCACTTTAAAGATATTACACTCATTAAAGTAAGTATATTGTCTTTATTTAACTATTTTTGTTACATGGTGGCCATGTTGTTTGAATACTTAAAATCGTATGAAAACTCGTACCACATGACATGTCCAGCGCATTAGAACCCTTGCGGACACAAGCAAAATTTTCTTTCTCTGCCATTATATTTTGGATGGGAAAGTTTGTTTATTTTATATTATTCAGACTAACTTAATCAAAGTGTCATTTATCATTGAATGATATGATCTGTTTAAGTTTTAAATGTGTATATATTGTGTCATCAGGTTTTGTATGCTGACGGCACCATCAGTACGTTCACCAAGGATTACGCTCACCTGCCTGTGGTCAGTCGTAGCGACACTCCCAAACCTACCAATGAGCTCTCTATAGATGTGAAGGATAAAGATGAGGATGAGGAAGGCAGTGTTAAGAAAGGTTTGTGTACAGTTTGTTTACCATTAATACAAGTATTACTGACTTTATGTACCATTTTGGCTAAATTACTATACTGCATATTTTTATGATTCTGCAGTTCATCAGCTTGATTCATTTCGTGGTCTTTGATGTCTGGATCAAGTTAAAAGTAATATACCAAAGTTTATATGTTGAATTTTTATCTAGGTGTTGAGGGTAAATCGAGTGCCAAAACTTTGAATACAGAGAAATCAGAGGAGGTTTCAGGTGATAAGAAACCTGCCTGGTTGACCACCTTACCCAGTGGAGAGAGAACACTGAGCAAGGAGAACGAGGAAGTTGTCAATATCAAACCTGTCATGGTGTGTCTGGCATCAGACCCAGAAACTAAACAGGTAAGAACATTCTACTTTCAGGGAGTTGTGTCTATTTGACTACCCTTTGTCAAATAAAGCCCTTTGGTGACTAATGAACCTAATCATGGTTTTTATTCTTTATACATATCAAAAAATACATATCTCTTTGAAATTTCTAAACAGAAATTTAGTAATGTTTACGAAATATTTGCAAAATGGTAGCTGTTACAAACATATTAAGTGTTTGGTATTACTTAAAAATGGACAAGAATTTGGATTTAGCAATGGGGATAATTTATTGAAATCAACCTGTGTAAAATAAACTACCATATTGTTATCTGTTGTTATAGTCCATGGCTACTCGTGATGATCATGTGATAACAATCAGTTATCCTGACGGAACAACAATCGTGGAACACAGTGACGGGACGAGAATCACCACATATTACAGGGAGAATCAGATCCCAGTTAACAGTGATGATAATGCTGAGACAGGTATGACTCCTGGACACACATTTAATTGATATTACCCTCTTTATTATTCAATTCATTCTATAGCTGAAACACACCACTCAAAATATTTGGAGATTAAGTTCTTCCATATTTTTCTATCAATTATCATATCATATTTTATAAATGTACAAAGATATTTACATATATATCTATGTGTATTTTTTGTTTTATTTTATTTTTTTTTTACTTAATTTTTTATTTTTTTTTAAGTATATTATCATTGTATTTATTTGTTAACTATATAGTTCAATGTACTGTTTTTGTTATCTTAAATAATTTTGTCCCCAGAGAGCCTCAGGGAAACAACAGTTTTCTTGCTTTAAACCTTTGTACCCTCGTAAAATAAATATATATATCAAGTAATCATTTTTCTAAGAAAAAAACAAAGAAAGCTTAATATGTTTTTTAGAGATAAATGTTAAAAATTTATTGACTATTTCAATATTTAATGTTAGTTTTCCTATTTTCTCGTTCTTTTCTTAGGTGAAATGCCACAGTATGCCTTACAACAGATAAAGTTCATCAAAGTAGAATGTCCAGCCTATGCTACAATAGAGTTTAACTGTGACTCCAGTGAGAACCTAACGGTGTTTGGAAATGGAACCACTGTGAATGTCTTCCCCGATGGTTACTACATGGTCCACCACTGTGACGGTGGGAGATATGAAGTCGACCCAGAGGGCACCAGTATTTACTACCCACGTCCCAATAAATACATGGAGCAGATCGTACCTGAGAGAGAGATTCAGTATGTGTTACGACACAACGCTGATGTGATATGTGAGACAGTTGACCCAGATGGGAATGTGTTTTCCGTGAAGCATAACGGTGATTGTAGTGTTAGCCCTGCAGAAGCTGAGGAATTACAGTCAGAACTCAGCAGTGTGGATACGCCAAAGACAGAGAAAAAACTTGTTTCATACAAACAACATGCTCCACGCTTCTTCGTTATTCATAGAACGGGACATGGAACTGAGCTGCTGCGATACCAGGATGTGGCTGAGTATTTAGATAAAATGGAACAGGACCCGAGCACAGCCATGTTGCAGGATCCACTCCCAGACTATCCCGGGGCTAATGGAATCACCATCCTGCGCCCTATTGAGGGTACACCTTGTGACAAGTGGCTGAAGAAGTATGATATGGAGTCAATCCTGCCACCTGGTATTCGCTCTAGGGATCTCACAACATTGCCACCAAAAGAGTCTAAGACAGACGGCCCTATGTTTGGGACAAATCTTGGTAAAGGGCTATGTGTGGGAGCTGCAGTTAAACAAACCAACCGCTTCCCAATACTGAAATGTCCCGACACCATTGAGATTCGTCAACTCATACAATACAGGCCTGTGGGAGATGTGCTGAGAGAAAAGTAAGTTAACAAACAAGAATGATTGATTTGTTTGACAATGTAAACTTTATTACATTAATTAATTTCAATACTTCAAGGTTACTATTTGTACATTGTGTTTTAAAATTCATAACTTTATTACTCCCAGTGTGATGATCAATCTAATGTTGAAGACATTACTGAGCTACTTTTCGAGTTAGAATTCCATACAAGTTGATGGACATATAAACTATTTATTTAATGAGATGACTTTCTAAACAAAAGATATGCTGTCACTGTTATTTTTTGTATTACTTGATGTACCAAATATTGCATTTTTGTCCACAGATTACGGGGCGGTTTACAGGAGTATGCTGAGTTTGTCAAAGAGAGGAATATGACCTCTGACCTGTTACAGGTACAGGATCCTCGTAGTGAAGAGGAAAAGTCTCTTGCTGATAAACTACAGGACTTAGAGCCTCATCCTCGAATCCCTGATCCAGGTAATCATTCATTATATTTCTAAAATATAGTTAGCAGTTATTGTTTTTGATAAACCATTAGCTGCGATGAAAAATAATGACTGAATTACCTAAAAATTTATAAAACAAATTTTGAAAAATATGTAAACCTCTGAATAACATTTTGGAATGCACATTATAGTTTATGTTTAGCTATTCAATACAAATATGTACATAGTGTCCCTATAGACTTTCGCTTCTTCTGACCTCAATGTTAACTACCCTAAATCACCTCAAAATTTGTCCTTAAAATTGCTATTTTAGGAAGCTATTTTAAATTCTAGAAAATTGAGTCACAGGATTGGTTTCTCAGGTAGAAAGCATCAAGATTTCTCATGCATTTGTCTGTTTACATGCTGTACATGTAATATTGTCACAAATAGCAAAACGGTAAGCATTGTTCATAACGAAATTTGAGGGGATTTATAGTATCTCACTTAGTAATATTTTTGTGATTTTTTTGTAGCGGAGATAAAGACAATCTATGAGAAGGCTACCATCCCTCCAGTTCCTAGCCCACCCCCTCCTCCTCCACCTAAACGCTCACAGGCCGACTGGGAACGAGATCAGAGGGAGATACAGGAGGAGAAAGATGGAAGAGCTGCTCTTAGAAATAATCAAATACCCAAATACTTTGACAGTGAACTGGGCAAAGCATTTTTACTAACACAGGTATGGTAAAAAAGGTCTGATGAGATTATTTAGTATTTGATATTTATAGTGTGGCAAATGTGTGTGAGACGAATTCATGTAAAACTCTGATTTGCTGCTTAAGGGTTTATCTTTTAATAAATATTTTTGTGAAAATGATTTTTAAAAAAAGTATTTATCTTATTACTTCTGATTGACCACCAGGCCAAAGACATGGAGGAGATGATGCGAGAGTTATCAGAAGATGGTCGCCAGAATACCAGAGATATGATGAGAAGTGAGACTGGAGTGTCTAACATCTCAACTCCTAATGATATCACACAGGTGGATAGTGGAAGACAACTACAGAGTAAGTGTTGATTGGCAGTCTGGATTCAACTATCTATAAAGAATCGAATCAAACTACATGTATACAATATGAAATCAGAATTGAGGTGTCTCACCATAATTTTTGTTTGCTTGGTTGGTTTTTATTGTCATATTCAACGAGTCAAGTTCAGTGTTGTGAGAATTCTAATTCCATCCGATCTATCGACTCTTTATCAACTACGATTAACAGTTTTTGTTCCTTAACTACACTGTGAGTACTCTGATGGATTAAAACTATTTGAGCTGAGTACATTTGATGTTTGAACAATTTTCGTTTTAAATTTGTAAACAAATGTTTTGTGTGGTGAGCTACATATTTGTCAGTTTAACATCTCTCTATTCTCTGTTTCTAGGTCAAGGTTATGGAACAGTGAACTCTGCCATGTCCATCAACTCCCCTCCTGTTAACAGCATAACTAAAATGACAGACATCCTCGAAAGTCCTAAAGGTAAAGTCCAAAATCAACTTCACTAAGATGTCTCTTTGATACCATAAATACTATGAACTGATATGTCTTAAACAAAATGAAATGAAATAGTGGAGGATTGGGCTATAGATTATTGTTGCCTCAGAGCTAAGGTACAACATGAAGCCAATGGTTTTTTTTATCTTGTTGTATTTTGTCTTATAATTAACCGGTTTTGATTTTGTTTGGTGTTTGTGACATCCTTTACCCATTAGACTGGCACGCTGTTATACGGGTGAAATAATCTTGAGTAGGAGCTTAATCCCCAATAAAGCGATTGGGTGTATGTGTGAAAACAGGTTTCTGATTACCTAAACCTTTTTTTTAAACTAAAATCATGCTCAGTATTTTCCATAGCTTTAAGTTATGGTAATTCTTCGTTTTCTTTAAATGTCCAGCAAAATTTACAAAATGTCTCAGATAAAATAGTATTAGATAGACATATCTCCCAGGCATAAAATGATAGCTCAGTCAAATTACCTGTAAATAACATGACTGATATAACCACTTTGGTGGTTGGAATATATTACTTTTCATGACATTAACAGTGATTGTTATTTTGACAGGTATGGTCTCCGGTATGACCCCGTCAGGAATCAGACCAGGTAATCCCACCCCAGCACATGCCACAGGTCAAGGGTCCCCTTCATCACTCAGACCCAAAAACCCAACACCATCAAAGGGATCCCGATCACAACAGGATAGGCCAGGTGAGGGCAAAACATGCACGCCTTCAGCATGGAGTGATGATACAGATGTTTATATGTTAGGGGGAAAAAAAACCTTGATATTTGTAATGCCCTCTTAATATTTTTAGGTAGAAATGAAAAATATATATGCATAGTTTTTATTTAACCAAAATATTAAATAAATTTATAGGAAATCTGGGTAGCCGAGCCAATAAACATAACAAGGATTTTATGCTTTCAGGCTTGGTGTAATTACTAAAGATACTGACCAAAGAAGCAAAGAATTCTTGTAAACTAAACCATATGACCATATGATAACATGGTACATATATCCCTGTATCTCCAAGTGCTCCAACCAATTGGCATAGACCATTCGTTAACTTTCATGTGTTCTTATTTACATTTTTTTTTTTTGCAAGTTAAATGTAATGTAAATTGCAACTCTTAAGCAATAGAAATATATTTTCAATACATTAATTTCATGAAAAAGACTGCACATTTATTGCAGGATTAACAATATTATTCAACTGAATGATTTTATTTGACAGGAAATCCGACACCGACCAAATCGAATCTATCAGATGTACCTCACCATCATACAGTGCAAAGAGAACCCTCCACAGCCTTCTACCCCAGTATCAAAGAACACCCAGATGAGAGCAGCTGTGAGTCCCTGTGGTCTTCTAATAATTGTTAAATGTTTACCCACCTAATACTCAACAATACATGTAGTACATTTAACTGCCCTTCACACTATATAGTGAAAAAATTATCATAGTTCATTATCCTCCAAAAATATATATATACACTTTACTTTTTTAAAGTTGTTTACTGTTGATCGAAAGTTTAAATATATATTGTGTATTTTCTATTGTGGACAGATACCCCTGGGTTACCTACGGCTAATTCTGATCTCATCCTAACTCGTAGTCTAGCTGTGGATGTGACTGGTCAGCTTAGGACTGAGGCTGTGAGAATACCAGCTTCTATACAGGGGGGAAGACCAGGAGCTGCTCCTAATATCAAGGTAGGTAATAACACCATAACTGTAGGAGTTTTTGTTCACTCTGTTAATCAAACCTGTGTTCAGTACATTGAGGTAGGTGGACACGTTTACTACAAAACCACAGCCGTCATTCTGTCTAATTCTGGCACCTACATGTATTTTATACACATAAATTAAGTTATTTTTGATTTCTAGTTGAACTCATTGTAAGATACATTCCCTGATGCTCTTCGTCATGAGCATTTGTTGTTTTTGTTTGGTTTATAATTGAGATTACCCATATCTGTATTTTCAGTACAAGTCTGTGGAGGTACCAGTGAGGAGGAATATAAACAACATGATGGTGAGAGGGGCAAATAATAAAGCTCAGGACCAGCTTAATAAACTGAGAGGCTTAAACCTGCTCCCTGAACACGTGGATTATGGGGTGTTGAAGGAAGGTTACACATACGCTTACAATGTCTCCCTCAAGAACACGGGTGTGGACTCATGTCGTTACAAGATACGTCAGCCTCCACCTAGTACAGGCCTCAGAGTACTCTACAAACCTGGACCAGTAAGTCTCAATTTAGACTGATTTTGATGTATGATAATGGCGTCTTAAAAAATGTTAACATGTTTCATCAAAATGCACCTTATCACCTCATGTTTGTCATCCAGCACTCATATTTATTATAAATATTCAGTAACGTGGCACTGGAAATCATTTAAAGGATAGAAATCGATGTCTCCCATAAAACTAAAAATTGGGGTACAGTAAAAAAAAAAACGGATAAATTATTCTATTTGTGTTGTTGTTGTATAGGTTGCAGCTGGAATGAAGGTAGACCTGTGTATTGAGTTGTACGCTATAGCAGTGGGAGTGGAAGGAGAGTCTGGAGTAGGAGCCATCAGTCATAACCTAGAGATTATCACAGAGACAGACACCATGAGTCTACCGATCACAGCAAATATCCTTTTATAATAAGTTTGATTTATCACTCTTATCTGGATGTTCCCCTATGGGGTATTCGTTTGGGTCAAAGTTCTGCTATAAACTCTTTTTTTCTGTACAATGATGGTAGCGCTTAAAATGATGTTTCACATTTATCTGTTGTGAGGTTATTAAAAATGCCTGGACCATTCTAACCTTTGACACTCCCAAGAACACCCCCATTTCCACATTCAGAGTATCTCCTCTATAGTCTCTCCATAATATAATTGCAAACTAGTGCGCAATGCATTATTAGCACTGGTCAATTTCTTACTTGTCTCTTTATAAAGTGTATTGTCTCCTTAACCGTTGTGTACCAGTATTAACAGCCTATGAGTATGATAACCGTAGCCCGGACAGTCCAAGAGGTGGGAAATCCCCTGGGGCACGACTTGTCTCAACTCGACCCCCTGCTAGTACTGGAATCATTCGACCAAGGCGTGATGACAGGAGAGGTCAGTTTTCTTGTTGTATCACTCTCAGGCTTATAGCTTATGTTTCCAGCATATCCTAACTAGTTTTACTGGAAGAAGGTTAATTTTTTAGCACCGTCAAACACTGCCATTCCATGGGATGTAAATGTAGCTATTGTTTAGAGTGTATTGCCATCATATAAGTGAAATACCCATAAACTCTGCATTAAAAACACCAATAAGTCGATCATATTGGCTTTCTTTCTTAAATGCCACCTGCAAAAAACGCATTGTTCAAGACCAAAAAATATCTTATTTTAGTAACATATTTGAGCCCATCTAAAACCATATCTCTATGGTGTAGTGTTTCGTCATTCAGTTGGGAACATGTATAAGAAACAATGCTCAATGATGTCAGGCACCCTGTGCTGCAAAGAAGATCACGATCTCAGGTAGAAGCTAAATAATACTGTCATTGGCTGGTCATGCAACGTTTTAGGATTTGGAATACAGATGTGTGATTGGTAATCTACATAGAAACTGAATAAAGATGACTGGTATAGGATTGCGTCCCTATCTAAATGCAAATGCAATATCCAGTAACAAACTTGAGTTTTTAACAGATTTAAAAAAAAAATTGTTGCTAGATTTGATCTTCACAAAGATTGCATTTCACCAGAGAAATTTATACTGTTGACTTTTATTTCAAATGAATTGATTCAAATTGTAATTCTTAATTTCCTTATTTGTTTCAGAAGGAACAATTTCTGTGTATTAGCCAAAAGGAGGAAGACAGTCTGCAATCTGCGTGAATACTAGATTCAAACCATGTGCACAAATTCTGAATTCTTATCCCACACAAAGACTTTTCTGTGATACAACACTTGTATATTGATGTGCTTTTACAAAGCAACTTGTTTTATTCCTCTGTGATACTTGGTATTTATTTAAACATGAACATGATATGTTTATTTCTTGTGTTCTCAATGACCCATTATATTCTGTGATAAAAAATTGTTGGTTCATGATGAAATATGTGTCTTCGTTTCTATTACATTGTTACAAAGAAATATAAACTTTCCTGCTTGAAGGATTTTCCTGAATGGAGTTAAATTGTACTGAACCATATTTCACTGTATTACAAGAAACTGGTGGAAAATCAAGAGGAAACATGAAAAAACCATACTGAGGTCTCTCAAGCAAAATGGTCCAGTCATGGCATAGCGGTTAGTGGGTGTGCTTACTAATCCTACGTTCATGGCATCAAGTCTGTCTGTCGACCATCAGGTATATGAGTGAGACACACAATGTGGCTCCAGCAATCTTGGGGGTGCTTTTTTCCAGGTTTTCCACTGTTGTATGGCAAGTACCAGTGTGAGGTTGACTGTCGGTTGTCATATAAAAGACATACTCTTAAGTACAACATTAAACCCAAATCAAACAAACCGACGCAATAATGAGCAACCAAGGGAGCGGCAGCCATAACATGGCTTTTGATAGGAACAAGCACTCTATGACAAGTCCACTAAAAATATTATTTACATTTTCACAAACTGTCCTAGTTTTAAACATGTCTGGAGATCCCCTATCCATTTATAGTTTAGAGTGAAATCCTCTATGTTGGGGCGGGATATGAGACAGAATCATTACAGTATGTACAACCTGTAGAAAACTGACCTGTTTTGTTTTGTGAAAATACATGTATGTTCAGTTTTGCCACAGTTTGAAGAGCATAGGTAAAACCCACCCAGACTTGTATTTCCTCTAAACTGTTAGTCTGCAGACACTGCTAATGGATCAATTCCTGTTTTTCCAGTCTCACTTGTTCTTGATGCAACATGCTACCCATGGTAATTTTATGACCCTTCAACATGAACACTAAATAGCATGTGAATTGTTAATAATCAAAATCAAACTCAAATTTGGTGACCACTGAGAATCGTTTATTTTTTATTCGTTTTTTATTATAAAATGTTCTAAATACATATATAATGTAACAACAAGCGGTTATATCATAATACAGATAAAATGTTATTTTCTTGATAAACAACAATAATACGTAATTATACGTGTAAAATTTTATGACATGATCTCCTTGAATTATCACGATTATGGACAGGATTAGTTTTACAAGTATGAATTTATAAAACAACAAAGCTAACCATTAATAACTACAGGCAAGGCCATAGCAACAAAGTGACTTAAATTGTTAAACCAAAAAACAAAGCAGTTTCATCCAAATGTTAGACATCTTGAGTTGTCCCTGAAGAAAGCAAAATGTTTGCAAAATAAAATATTCTAACATAATATATATAACCGATATATAAAAAGACATTTTTTGTATCTCAGATTTAATATTAAAATACTTCGAATAAAACTCCCACCAACATGAGACCAGATGTTACATGAAAACATTTTTAAACCATGATAAACAAAATTGACAAATATAAACTTAAGAGGATAATAGTAACATGTAATAAGTCTAAGATGGTTATGTTGACAATATCACTCATTAAAAATAATAATAATAAAAATAACACGTCTAAAGGTTTAAAGCACTGGGCCTTAATGAAGATTAGTCCCTAAAAGCGGAATAAATCCCTAATCTAGGACTATGAATAAAGCATTAAAATTGAGTGACATCTAATGATAATTCAGGTTTAAATCAATAACCCTTTAACAACTTGTACCTGATGTTTAATACATGTGATCACAGTACAAAAACATATTAATAAGAACAGTACAGTGTAAATTCAGGTCATCTGATTTGATATCACAATTCAGAAACAAAAAGTTGACATTTTTTCCCGATTATAATCATCATAATCGTAGATTTATTTTCTTTTCTGTAAATAAAAGATTTTATTTTGACTTATGTGACGATGGAAAGAATATTCTTTGGTTTAATTTTGAATCTGATTTTTTTCAGTTAAACTGTCAGTTTGTTTCAACTATGCTGATGTTGTAGGGAAGGCTTTTTTGTTTACCTATACTACCTATGTCAGTAGTCTCTCAGCCCATAATGCTAAGGTGGGGCAAACTGAAGCAAGTATGTCTACATGTATATACAGACCATTTCTATAACAGATATATTAGTAGGGGGTTCTTCATGGTGGCCACATTAAGGGCGCTAAACAGGGTGGATTTTAACAGGGAATGAAATTAAGATAACAGCATTTAGGGCTAGATCCTTGCAAACGACACATTGGGTGTGTTGGTCAAACATACAAAGTCTACCCCAATTATAGGTAAGTGCAGTGTAGGGAGTGTCAGTTAGGGCTAGCTTGGCTTACTGAGCAAACTTCATAGCTTTAGATTGAAAACTTCATTGATGATCAGATTGGCAAGATTTGTCAAAATCAGTAGCAATTTCTAAGAAGTATTATTTCTTAACCACCTTTATAGTTGGGTATGTCACCATTGATGCAACTTAACAGAGCTGTGTGATGATACATAAAAACAACAAAATATGTGGCAATACATATATAATTTTGCAAAAAAAACCCCAAAGAAAACATGATGTGATACTCACAAAACATTTGTTCACAACCCATAGAAATCGAGAGCTTTTGATAAACAACAAACTAAAACAAAATATTAGATGAACATGTGTCTTTATAAATTATTTGATGTAAAGGACTTGTATTTATAATATGAACTGGTAAATATTGTTCCTGACAATTGCTGTTCGAATAACCATTAATGACAACAATCTCTTAAGAATGGGATGTGATGGGCTCTTTCCCTCTCCAAAAGAAAACATATACATGTTTGATATACTAGTATGAATGATTTCATGTCAGTAAATACCGGTATTATCAACAAAAAAGAACACAGAAGTAAAACATCCAAGATAGTTTGGGAAATATTTCAGAATATAAAAAAACGTTCCTCTAAGCACTGAATGAAGGGCAATAATAAAATTGTTAGCACTACAAGCCTCAAAAGCAATTAAAACTGTTAATAATATACATCAGCATGTTTGAATAATCTGATCCCGACTGATTTAAAACGGAAAAATATTTGATACCTATCAAACAGGATGGAGCAGGAATATGGAAGATACACACATGCACCTATATTTATAAATGTATCACTTCACTGATTCTCTTGCAGTTTGTTTGTCTCATCTCTGCAGTTTTCACTTTTCTACATACCCCAAAAAGCCTGTGAAACAAGCCATATACCTGTAATTGATACTAATTCAAAGGTTAAGATCAAACTTAAAAATATAAAACACTATATGAAATTCTAGAAAAATTGTTTTACTAATTCTTTCTCTAACTCTAATGTAATAATGACTCATCACCAATATAAATTTTACTGGAAAATGTTGGTTTTATAAATATTTAAAAGTATAAACAAAATGTACATGCAGTCTAGGTTTTAAACAATTTCAGACATTTTAAAACAGTAAAATCATAATACTGTTTATTTCTTCTATGACCATGCCCGATTTCTAATAAATTTAATAATAAGTTATTAAACATTTTGATGTCAGTAAAAAGCTATCACACCTTTTGGTAGCTAATTCACCATAGACGGATTATCACTTAAACTTTTTTGCAACCATTATGATCATATGATTTTTAATCTCATATATGCGTATTAAAGCTTTTACAGCTCCTATGCCAAACAGCTCCTATGCCAAACAGTCCAAGTACACATGTTGTGTGTTATGGAACCATATACTTGAATAGCTGTCCAGTTATAGGAACACAACAGCCTATGTTCCACTGGTTGTCCTAACATTTTGGGTATTAACAAACTATGTCCCAATGCTAGAAATATGTCACAGCCTGCAACAATTTTGATGAATGGATCCAGGTATTTTTTAAGCTTTGGCAACAGATCTCGAACTTGTCACAATCCCACCAGGTCCGGCCAATAATGTCTGTCCCATGAGGTCAAGGTCAATCTGGTGAGCTGCCTGTCGCCCTTCAGCTATGGCCCACACAACGAGCGACTGACCACGACGACAATCTGAAATACATATAATGGGGAAAAATCTGAGTGGAGAAAATTTGGTCAATTAATTTAAATTTAAATCATAGCAAAGTTATTTCACTTATTGAATAACAAGCACACATCTTATATGGATTTCAACACATGGAAATATAACATATAAAATAAATTTGTTACAGGCTCAATGAAGAAACTATGTTGCATTTTTTTAAAGCATTTTATATCTATTTGAATCCAATCACTCAGGAAAAAAAGACCAATGCAATTCAATAGAAACAGTGGTACAAACAAACGATCAAACCACACGTACACGTGTGCCTTCGAAATGTGGAACAGCAAGACACAAAGTAGCATCCCTAACCATCTACAGACAATGGGAAGCCAGACTTAATTCCTCACTGCGTTAGGGTTTTTTCAGGCTTATCAGCAGCAATTTATATTCATGTATACTATCGTTTTGTTTTGATCTGCTCATACGTGACAATGGCCAGAACAGGGTCACCGCATGGAGAATCATTGGGGTCAATATGGGCCATTTCAGACGGCAGTTGTTAATGTCGTATTTAGGGTCGCTGTAGTCTGTAAAACGACTTTGTCTAGGACCAATCAATATCTGCATGACGATATAGACTTGATAGGCTCATAGAGGAGTTTAATTGGATATTTAAAATAAATGTGTTCAGGTAAACCGTGAGAAAAGGGAATTCTTTTATCAGGGACGATTTGTTTATAGCCTATGATTACTGAGAGAAGGTTTATTTAGACAAGTTAATCTACTTCCAGTAATCAATAATCATTAATCATTAAACATCTACAAAGAATTTAACAATTGTGATAGGGCCCCAAATTCCAAAAATGTTAGACTCATTTGATAAATTTTCTGACTAACTTGGATCTTCTGTTTGACAACCTAAACAGGTGTGTCCTCCCAATTGCACAGGGAAGATGATCAGTAGCTTAATACGGTATATAAAGGTCCCACAAGCTTATTTCATGGACTTATTGCAGGTACCATGTGATAGTGATTGATGTATCTGTAACATGGTATAACATACCTCCAGCTGCATACACATTAGGAATACTGGTGTTGTATTTGCCCGAGGGTGTCTGGTAGTTTGATCTGGGGTCCAATGTCATCTCTAATTCTGTGGAGATGTTCTTCTCAGGGCCCAAGAACCCCATGGCGAGTAACACCAGGTCACACTTAAACACCTTTTCTGAATCTGATAAAATAATAGAATACGGTTTAGTACTGATGTACTCATTATATGTCAATATCATGGCAATTGTTAACCCCAAGCAATGGGTCCACTAAAATAATCCCTTGAGAAAAAAAATATACAACTGAGGAAATTGATTAAAATTTTTTATCTGATTTAACTGGATGAAATAAGGTTTGTGTCGTTTAGGAAGAAGCACATGCATATTATATGCATACAAACGTAGTTTATTACCAGCTAGACTCACCTGGTACTTCCTTCATATTCCACCTGCCTGTCTCATCTTGTGTCCAGTCCACTAAGACTGTCTTGATTCCACACACGTTACCTTTACCATCGTCCAAAAACTCCTGGTAATCAAATATAAAGATAAAATATCTGTCAGGTATGAAGGGTGTCAGCAGAGCTTTCAGTTTCTCACTGAAGATTAAGTGAGCAAAAATCTTGAAAAATAATAGTTACCTACATGTAAATTTAAGGACTCAACCGCTAGTCAGTAGAAGAAAAAGTGACTCATCGTTTCATGGCTTTTGCAGGTATTTCTAAAGGATGATTATATTAACATTATATATATTTAGAAAGGGGAGGACTTCAAGATTCTAAATATATTATGACTCATTTTATTTTATAATGACATTTATAAAGAAAAACGTCAACTTTTTTTTTTTTAAATGGACCCTTGTTTTTAACTCTTAGTTGGTTTGAGATTTTTTTTTGCCAAACTTGCATGTCTTTGTAGACAGGTATTTAAAATAAGATACCGTCATAGGGTTTTTCTAAAT
>JARFOD010097334.1:0-16966 GCA_031763545.1 Mopalia muscosa
ATCTAATAAATTATCAAGTGCCAAAGTACATATTTGGAATCAAAAACGCTTAATTAATGCAGCACAGTGTGTATTTGGGTACATTTAGCCTATATTTGGGTATCTTTGTGTATATTTGGGTATCTTTGGGTAATTCGTCGGACCGCAAGATACTGTCAATTTCAGACACAATTGACACATGAATGTACCATTTCCGCAAATGAAATGTTTCTCAGTCCGCCAGCCTACTTTTGAACAAATGTTCTATTTTAATAGGATATGCTGAGGATTTCTTTTGGAAAGAAACATTTACAAACCACAGCATACGACCTACTGTGGGTGCCGATTGCAGAGAAATTTCTGCTTTATATACACCAATAACAGGAAAATTCGTGTTTATTGCACGCAATGGTGTAGTATTACATCAAATTATGTAATATCGCTGACTTAACTCGATTAAACCACTGCCAATGCCGGAAATTCACAACTCTCAGTGATAGTTCCTGGAGTCCACTTTTTCCGATTGCAATTCAGCTGTGTAAAATTAACACGCAATGTCATGGCCTTTTCAATTAAGCATAACTCCCATGTCAATTTACCAAATAGTGTCAATACTTGAAAAAAATGTATTCTACACCTCCATCTCAAAATGGGCCCGCAGTTGTGGCTTTGTAGTTAGCTAGCGCGCTTCTGAACTTACTTCGATGTACCGTTCACAGGAACGAATCAGTCTGTAGACCCCCAGATATATGAGTGAGTGACAAGATGTGGCTCCGGCTATCACGTGTGAAGTGGACAATCCGTCGTCATGTAAGTGAAATACCCTTGAGTACGTTGTTAAACCCCATCAAACAAACAAGCCATCTCAAAATGAGCTTGGAAATAAACTAAGGTGTTCAAACTATATGTTGGTGAAAAAACTAAATCCAAATTCAAATTACAAACGGTTGGCATTTGAGCTTATGATTTAGTTTTCCCTTTATCATATCCAAGTGGCAAAACTTTAATTGCCTATTTCTTGCACTTCAAATAGTTGTATTTTACACTGTTATAAGATTTTCAAGGTGGGATAGACAAAAAAAAACTACTGTGATCGATCCTATCAACTCTTTTTTTAAAAAACGAGGCACTGTTTACTAGTTCAAAGTCTATTCCACTAGGTCAACTAAGTTTAGTGGTTAGAGTATCTGCTTACCAATTCCTCTCGGATATATGGTTCGAGTCGGCCAGTCGATGATATATATATATGAGGTTTCATCCTATCTTCTCTAACCAATGGTTACTATTCCGAACTACTCTGCATTTCAACCCTTGGCAGATAAATAATGTACAATGAGAGTTTTAGCTACGCCATCTGGCGGATAAAACGACCAAGGTTCTAGTTAACTCTCACGATTTACAGTTACATTCGCCGCAATTTTAACTAGCTAACTCTTCTAATAATACAACATCTGATTGGGTACGCAGATGTTTGCGTAGATGTACCCAAATATCTGATTGAGTGCGGGAATTGCTTGGAAGCCAATTCCCGTTATACATGAATTATTCGCCAAGGGTTGTAATGCTGAGTAGTTCGGAATAGTAACCCTTGGCTAGAGAAGATGGTTTCATCCTGGCTTTCCAGCGTATTTAGGCAAGGAACAGTCCGAAATGGACAATCGGTAAACGGCATATCTGTATATATATATATATGAAATACCTTTGAGTACGTTGAACCACAATAAAACAAAAACATAAGTCAGTTCTTCATTATGATTTATTACTTTGCATTATATACTATTGAATCTGATTAAACCATAGTTTAATAGATTTTAATAATCACTGTAAATTTGTAAAGCAATCCTTTGGTCTTATTCTCTTAAAAGGGAAGCGTGTGTTACACATTTCAATCATGTATGCCATTATACTGGATTTGGGTGTAAATAAAGATTCTAATACATATAGGATCGAGTGGTTTAATATTTTTTCAGATTCATTTAAACTCGACACGTACAACAACAACTCATACAAGTTACCCATATGTTAGTTTTCTACAAGTATTTGGCAATTTCAATTATGTTCTGGCTTCTTTATTCCTATCGATTTAATGGTTTGATTTTTGTTCAATTTACTGTTCATAGGTCCGTTTCTCTCCGCCAGATCTTAGGTATAGGAAAGTCTCAGACCATGCAATTTTGCCAGAGGCAGGCGTACATTTAACGAGATTGCATTTTGGTTTTTTAAAAAAAATTGAATTAAAGCAGAGTAGGAGTGGACAACACGTCGTCCTCTGATTGAAATACCTTTGAGTATAGCATTAAGCCCGAACAAACAAACACATCTATATACCTAAACCAACGCAGTTCGTGAGTCCTGTTATTGAGCGCAGTGGAATTCACCATTTAAATCTCTGATTGAAGTCGATTAAGCTAATGGCCATAGCGGAAGGTTATTTCCACGGAAAGGTCATCTAGTCAACTTTTGTTTGATTACCAATGAGCAGTGTGAGCTAAACACGCAATATCAAAGCCTTTCTAAATCTCTTTAAAATTGAATTATTTCCCAAAATTCAGTCCTTTCGAATAGAAAGATTGCATACAGATTTTACAGATCATTTTATGGTGGTATTTTCCGGGCCGTTTCATGTTTCTCAACAAAGTTATAAGTGTCTCAATATATAGTTTTCTATGAAATATTAATGATGTGGGGTTTTCCTTGAAGTAAACTTAGATATATATATATATATATATTTCGTGATTGTAACGAACGTTTAAATGAATATTTTATTTGTCATATGTGTACAAATTATATGCTAAAACAACGTTTAAAGTACCATTATCAATGTGGCTATAACAAGAAAAGGGAAATCTCCACGATTTATATACTCTGACTTTGCGTTTAGTTTTAAATGTCCTTATATCGGTTATGAAATTAAATGATGTCAATTCTTGCGCAGTTTGCAGTAATATTAATTGTTAATAAACTTCTTCGTCACAAGGGGCTGTGGCGGCTGTGGCTTCGTGGTAAGCGCGTGTCCTAGCTAATCCTAACTCAATACCGCCCACGGCTATCAGGTATGTTGGCGAGGCTCCGGTAATCGCGGGGGTGGTTTTTACACCGTTTTCTCTCGGTTCCCCACTGTAATAAGCCAGGGATCAGTATGAAGTGGACAACCCCTCGCCATATGAATGAAATCCCTCGAGTATGCTCCAAACTAGCAGTATACGTCGAAACGTCAGAATGTACTATTTGTGCGATTATAAAAAGGAAGCGGCGTACAACACCAATTCACATTCTCTTACATGTATATAGTCGCTGCAGGCGCAAATATGGCCTTAAAGATGTCTTTATTTTGACATATCTACTTGATATGTTACAGTTTTAATATAGATAGGCAGATCAATATGTTTTTCGGGATTATCTTCATTATTGACTGAACCCAATGACAATAATCACATTGATTCCAAAATTTTGACATTGGAGCTACCTCCGATAATTTAATAAATATTAAATATCGTAAATTCTGAAGCCCTTTCGGTAAGCTTGATCAATTCCATTGTGTTAATTTTTCAGTTTGATATATTTTAAAAGCTTGTGTTTCACGCCACGCAAGGTAACAAACAGTTAAAGTTTGTTACATACTATATCAAACCCACTCATATTACCACAAGATGTGTAATTAAGAGTTTATGACTAGATTCCTGTTTGAAAAGGGATGTATGCCTGTCAGTGAACATTTTAGGCTACAGTTCGTCGATTCCAGTGTAGCTCTCTCTGAGCTTTATCGCTTTGTGAAATTTCACCATACCATGTTAAATCGCTTATAACACAAATTATAAGCAATTTCACCAAATATCTGAAATACAGTTTTTTAAAGTTCTGTTAAAGCAATTTTTGCCAAAATAAAAGGCAAATGACATATTTTCGTAAGATATGAATAAGGAATTAGAAAGACTTGTAAAAAAAAGTTGGGGTAAAACTCGATTAGTGTCCAGATAACCAGATGCGCTAAGTTTACTTAGATCGTACATTTGTCTTGCGTGCAGCACTCGATTAGTCCCCGAGAATTAAATGTAACCGTGTATCAACTGTTTGATTGATTGTACACATATACTTAGGAATAATCGTTAAGTAGAAAATAGGCTCCATATAAAATTACGGTCATTGTATAAGCAGGGACATCAGGCTTGGTTGAAACTTAGTACCATCTCTTCAGAATTGGAATGTTTAGTTTATTTATTTGATTTGGTTTACTTCGTGATCGGTGATTTTTTACTTACATAACAGATGTCAATCCAGTATGGGTGAAAGCCGCCTCGACGTTGCTGACAAAAAACAAATGCATGAGAGGACGATGAAACAAAAAATAAAAAAATAAAGTCCGTAACACATTTGCTTAGCTCTAAGTTCACAAGGGACAATTTTCAGAGGTAGTAGTAGATTTTGTATTCTCGTGTGATATTCTCAAGCTCCTTTTCAGCATGAAAATATTGTATTGCATTATATTTTTTGATCGTACGACATTTTAACAAAGAGGTCCCAAGGCGACAAAAAGATGAAAACAAGCCGAACAGAATATTTGATTGTTTTGTATTGCTTGCATGCTGTAGGGCATATTTATACTGTCGTATTTTTTTACTTCTTTTGAGAGGCATTTTGAAATCCTAGAGGCTTTTCTTTATTGTGCTTTCCTTTTTGTTATTCTTTTCATTTGCAGTTTAATAAGACTTCTCACAAGAGAAAGAAATGGAATTTTAAATCTGAACATCTTTCTGTTTTGACATCTGCCTTGAAGTAAAATCTGAAAATTTAAGAACTTAACCAGACATGAAAGGCAAAAAAATGTGATGGCAAACTACATCATTCATCCGAGCACTCCATTTTAAATTGTTAATCTGGATTGTAACAAATTAGAACTGCATTGACATCAAAACGCAAGACAACAGACTTAGTCTTGAGAAAGGCGGACTTATTTAATGCCAGGCGTAATTTCGGTTGACCAACCAGAATCTGTAATGGCGGAAACAATGTTGACATCGAGTAGAAACTTAAACTGATTTGATTAAGGCCAATATAAATTTTATAGGATATAACCAAATTGGTCTGATCGGTTACTTCGGCTTTCCCTTGAAGGGTTCCTTAAAGATTATGTGCAGATTCTATGAACCAGGAAAAAAGTATCAGTGTCAATCTTAAATGGCGTAACACATCAACTTAAGATGAAAACTTGTGTTTTTAATTTATATGTCGCTCTTTTTTCGAGTTGTTTTAATGTTTATTGACATCAGCGGATATTATCGCTCTGGAAAAACTCAAGTGGATCCGAGATTTGACCGGTAAAAAAGGGTGAAGAATCGATACGTTTGGTATCTCCCTACACAGTAGAAACAACTTCATCTCCAACTATGCTGTTTATAGAAATAATCTGCCGACACATGTTTACAATTACACTTGTTTGAATGTATATTATCACCATAAACAAACTGCATATGAGTGGTATTGCTTCAAAATCTGTGTTCCCTGTCGTAATGACGTAAACCGATATTGATTTAAAGAGTCTGCCATCATTTGTGTGATGGAGTATCAAGCTGTAGCCCGTAAAAAGACACTCAGCTTTTTTTTATTTTATAGCACATTTTTGTTATTTTTCGCGCATGGGTAAAAGAACAACCCTCTCAATAATGTTGTCATCGTGAAAGCTTTCCTGATCGGTTGAGATCATTTCAATATTGATTTTATTTTTGAGTGGAAAAACAGAACGTGTTAAATATTCACCATACCACTTGTTCATAATCCTCTTGAACTTACGCGTAACTTGTGTCTGTCTTTGTAAGCATGCGTAGCTAACGTTGTTAGTTATAACCAAGACGACGCAATGCTTTTACTACTGGGCGTCACGGTAATTACGTCCAACGTAGGCTACGCATGTTTCGTAAGACAGACCCCAGATGTTATATTAAAAGTATTTCCAACAGGGTCAAAGTTCACGTAATGATGACAAGGTAGTTATTGTCATCCAGCAAAACGATACATTTTATTTTTCTTAAAGACATACATATTATTTAAAGACATACATATTATTTAAAGACATTTATGTTTAAAGGACATTTTGATGTTTCAACTCCATATAAATATGACTTAAGAAAGTCCAGTTGACCACGCCTGTTGCCTGATTTACACTACACCCTTTGGTATTACCGGTGATATGCGTAAGGTTTTGCACAAAACATAAAAAAAAAATATAATTTACACTGGTAATAGTATTGGTCATAATATAAAGTTCTTGACAACAAACATACACTTCTGCTGAAAGTATACAAGAGATTCAGTGTCCCTATAATGTATCCTCTGAACTGCATAAATAATGTATCGAGGTTAACATGCAGGTTAACAGCACTCTGATCTGTATATGTTCGAGTTTATATTTATTTATACACGTAGCTCAGGAATTCGCTTGCAACGATATTAGTCTTCAGATCTTAAACATAAAGATTTTTAAAAAATATTTTCTGTCTTCTGTTTCTCAACATTCTGAATACATTTGTGTTACTGTGTATTTGTGAGACACAATCAGAAAAAAGGTGAAAACTATTATCGCAATATGTGCTTCAATGTGGCAATAAAATTTACAATTTTGATTCCAAGAATTTTTAGGTAACTAAGACCATTTAACATTTAAATGCGCCGAATTGGCACAGTACACATTCTTAGAAGTAGTGGTTCTTTGAGGGGTCTTTAGAATAGATGGAAGAAACTGTATAGATCCATCTGCATGGAACCATAACGGCAAAAACGGTTCTTTAGAAGGGACGGAATTATCTTCTTGGAACCCTTTCGTCAAAAACGGTTATCTGATATATCAAGAAAAGGAGAAATATTTGGAGCAGTTGTTGTGAGGGTTCCATACAGAACCATCAAGTGTTCCACCAGAGCCCTGACTGAAGAACCGTAAAGGGTTCCATTAGACCCATATTTTAATAAGAGTGGAGACACACCATGCTTACATGTCCGAATTAAGACTTGACTGTTCATAAATCTCTCCAGTTTTAAATGTATACTAATGTCAAACAAATTGTAATATTCATAGCGGGGGATAGTAAAAAGAAATAATTCGAAGACTGCCAGCTACATCATTGACAGTATTCAAGATTAGCATATAATACTACTGGATGTGACAATCAACCCCATGCCATTGATACCCATTGCACGGTGTCCGAACTGAAAAAAAAACACGTATCATCGAGCAGCTGTCCAATAGGAAATCATCATCGGCTGATCATCAAACAGGTTCTAGAGTTCTTGAGGGAATTAACGTCATAAGAAACTCAACTTATTTCATTTTTATATAACGTTAAACTCTAATATAGATATACAACACCGGAGCACGAGGCTTGTCATTGTTTGGATTATAATTTATTATTTGTTAGACCACATTCTTTCTCTAGACAACCTTCGGCGATTTCTTGATACACATGTACCTGCTTAGTCTTCCAAACATGACCATCAAATTATTTTTCTTTTCTGGATCATGCGGAATAATCTGTCAAAATTACATTAATATTAATTGCATATTCTTACCAATTAACTTGTTTAAGTGGCATTTTAAAAGTTGTAGATGATCAAAACAAGTGATAACACATTTTTATGAGAAATTTGTGAGAAATAATAAAGAAGTTTGACATCCATAAAAATGTGTTATCACTTGTTTTGTTCTTACCGATTGTTCATCATTAAGCTAAATTCCATGGGTGAAAGAAATAAAGTCTTCGATAAACCATCCTTTTTAATAACATAGTATTACAATTTCGCTCCAAGTGATGATGGCTCTATCGAAAAATCTACTTATATTCGTTCACAAATTCAAATTTTGTATTAGGATCTTACCGAAATACTATTTAACCCGACTTCAGATATAATTTTAAGTGATGTTTACAATTTCAATATTTCCCTTACAAAACTTTTGAGAAAGAGTTTCGAAATTTTGACAAAAATCGAGTATAGTCTATTTGAAGCTGTTGCTACCAAGCAACTTGGGGACTTGCATTTGCAGTTAACTGTACTTTTTAATTTGTAGTTCTGTCATTTTAGATTGCTAAACCTCAAAGCATTTCTAAATAAACCTTTTTGAGCAACTGTATCATAAACATTTATATACCACATATCATTTGTGGTTTTCCTGCTGGGAAGATCCAATTTCCAGCTACAGGCTGAATGGAGCTCGCATGATGCCCCGGTTTCTCTCAGAGCTTAAATGTCCCCAAGCATTAATAAAACTTATTTTCGTCTGACGAAATCTGTCTTAAAAACATGTTGCAATGGAATTAACTGTTGCTTTTATTTCTTTTATTTAACTTAGCGATAAAAAACGATTGAAAATAGTGAAAAATCTAAGGCATTTGATTGGTCGGAAGCTTGATGACGTATGAGGATGGGTAGGAAGTCATTGCTACGGCTACATCACAACTCATGGCGGTAAAGTCTTAATTGCGTGATATCTTTTAATTGTAAGATAACTGTTTATTATAATTGAACACAATTAGCTTTAGTCATTACAACAAATGACGATAACAGGCCAAACACTTTACAGGTGTCCCCTTTTAAGAGGAACAGGAAGCCTATGTCTGTGTGATGCATTTGCTTTATGCATTATGTCACGGTCTTTTGTGCAGGCATTACACTTTGACAGGCTTTGGACTCATTATCAAGCATGATCGGCATCAATTCAGATATGCAACAATAAAATGAATTTTATAATATCATTGAACAACTATGACACTTATCTCGTTTTTACAAGAGCATAGCAAAACACAACTTTAAAATGTGATCAGACCATGTAACGAATAATGACCGAGGTCAGAATTCAAATCAATGTACATCATAAACAGTCTTAGTCTGGTGCTTTCTGGAGAACGTTATTCCTCACAAACAAGACTAATGCCCGCAAGTTCCAATGGTAATAGGCGTGGGTGATCTATCAACACACTTAGTGACAAATGTGTCCACATAAGCCTTTACAATTTCTGAGATGTCAACAACAGCTTTCTATTATGTTGATTGATTCAGATGGTTGTACAGATAAAGCCATCATTGCGATTCCATTCACCAACAGCTGACGAGTAATGTCTGTACTTGAACTACTTTCAGCTGACTTAATCGCCTTTCGTCTGTGCATTTGATTCACATTTAACTATTGAGTTGCCTGACAGCTGTATGTGACAGCAAAAATACCATTTGTATCAGCCTATTTACCAGTCTCGTGAGTGCCTGACATTTAACCTAATAGGTAGATATGTGAATACTTAGGTGAACTAGAGGTGCTAGACATTATTCATAGGCCTGTAATCATTTTATGAATATATTTCAGCCAATGAATGCAGCAATTTATTATGTTTTCATATTATTAAATTATACTTTTTTGACCTGAAAATATGCCTCAAATCTCGAGGTTTTGATTCAACATTATAACAGACAGACGACCTTGGACATTATTTCTACAAACAAAATTCAATTAACGTTAAATATCGTAAATTATGAAACCCTATCAGTCGGTTTGATCAATCTTATTTTTATTCCATAGTGTTATTTTTACAAGGTAAATTTTTAACAGCTTGCCTCACGTCACGCAATGCAACAAACAGTTCTACTTTATAGCATGCGATACAACCCATTCCTATTACCTCAAGTTGCGTAATAGGTTTTGATTAAATTTCTGTGAGAAGACGGGTTTTTGCCTCCGAGAAAACATTTCCAGCTACAGTTTATCGACTCCAGCGCAGCCGGTCACTATGCTGTATCGATTCTATCGCTTTTTATATTACTCTGGAATATCGCTTTTAAATTGAAGCGGTGTTTTAAAAGATCCACAAATTCATTATCGTGTGGCCTGTAACTGCCGGTAGTGCCAGTAAAAAAGTAAATACATAAAATTGGAAATGATCTGGATACGCGTTATTATTAATCCACTTGTGACGGATAAACCCCTTGTTTAGGCCAGACTCCTGATGCAATTGAGAATTTGGTATACCAGATCTGTTTCCTTCTTGTGTAATTACTGGAGCTATGTCAATAAACTAGTGAAAGTCAAAATATTACTATATGTATTAAGAATGAGTTAGATTTGAGTTATTGTTTCTTAAGGGATTGGCTTCGGGTGACTCTATATCAGAATGTAGGCCCAACTCCTCTAGTACAGTATTTTCAAACCCGGCTAAGATTATATCCAGTTCTCATCTTATATCTGAACACAATGACCCAGACATTTCATGTAGTATTGTTCAGGGTTTACAAGACAGTGAGATGTCAGACGATCCTGTTTGTTATTATACAAACTCTGGTATACTCATGAGAAAGTGGAGACCACCTGATGCTTCTGTAGATGATGATTAGTTGGTTAAATATCAAATTGTTATTCCTTAGCCTTATCGTGTAGATATATTACAAATAGCGCTTGAGGCGCCAATAGCAGTTCACCCATACGTATTATCAACACCTACAGCACAATACTCAATCATTTTTATTGGACTGGTATAAGGAAATATGTGGTAGAATTTTGAAGTTCTTGTCATACATACCCTGTAATAGGCAGTGGCGTCGAGGGTGATTTCCTTCTGACTTTGGGCTTGTAAGCCGTCAAGTGAGGGAAATAATATTTTGTATAGGGTTAAATCACAAATGAAACAACAATTAAACAGACAAGCTTTGTTTTAGAATTTACAATGAAAGCTATTCAACAGGCATGTGGAGTCACGGTCTGTTGTGCAGGCATTGCAATATGACAACCTGGACACATCATCAAGCATGAGAATCAACGATTCGGATATGAACAAATTAATCCAATTTACCATGAGCAACTACGAACCTTTTCTATTTTTTACAAACAAAATAGCAAAACACATCTTTAAACTGGGAGTAGACTCACATATATTGTGTTTGATTCACATTGTAACTTTTGAGTTCCATGACAAAAGCAAAAGGTTCATTGGTATCAGCCTGTTTACCATTCTCTCGAGTGCTTAGTCAAGTCCTATACTTGACCGGGAGTGGATAAACCGTGAAATAAATGGCTTATATTTAATCCCTAACATAGCTTCAGGTCTTTGGATTCCTCAAATTTCTGTAAACGTCTACAAACTAGTTTCGAACACACAATCACGCGAACTTATACTCATTGAATAGTCATCTTTGCGAAGCAGTATTTATACCCAATTATTAAACAGAATACCGCTTTCCACTGAAAAATATTCCAACATAAAATAGCAATAACGTGCCAACTTTACACGATTCAAACACTTTCGATCCCTTCAGACTTTGAATATACCGAAAAGAATGACCACAGAATTTGTCAATTACAGCTAAAATTCTGGAATACAAATTACCGGATAATTTAAAGTTTGAGACACAGACAGACACTGAATAGTGTGCAAGGAGCCCTGGATTGAGATTGGTTTGTATTTACGACACATTCTTGTTGTTGTTGTTGTCGTAGCACTATTTATCACAAATGAGCTGGAGAGAAAATTATTACACAGCCAAATCAGTTTCAAATGGATGGAAAGATAAAATGAAGTTTTAACGAAAGTTTTAGGTGGGTGGTAAACAGCAAACAAAATTGGAAAGGTACCTCCCTTCCCCCTCACCCTAACAATCTTCTTCGCAGTAGTTTAAAATGAAGTTTCTTGTCTTTAGAAGCTCTAACTCATTTTATTTATTACGGTTTAGTTATATTTATTGTAAAAATATTTTAAAAGCTCAACTTGAAAAAAGAAAGAATTAACATCCACACTAAGTCAGGAACAAGTGTAAAATTTAACGGGTAATTTTCCTTACCTCAATCATGAACTAAATTGAGATTATCGCTTTTGTAAAAATATAAGTGTTAACATTTGAGAATAAGTTAACAAAGGAACTTGACTGAACCGTTGTGACGAAATTTGTTATAATTAGGTACGAACAAAAAAGGACAGACAGCAAATAAACTTTAAATAACCTCTGTAACATCTAAATTAAACTCGATTAAATAATTTTTGCTCTGTTGAAACAAAGACATGCCGTCCTTTGCGAATATGTATCGGAAAAGGTGTTTCTTTTTTTAATTTAAGGCACTAAATTTAGAATCGAATGACAAGTGTTCATGTTTTTGGCGTTAAAAGGCTGTTCGTTGTCTGCAATTAACCCGGCCTCTTATTTGTTTTCTGTCTGATTTGATTTACGCCCAGTAATTAGACAAATAAAGTACATGTGTTACTGATTAAATTGGAATTTGTGTCGAAACATGTATTGGCCACCTTAAGTATATCGAAAAGAAAACGGAAACACACACCAGCCATCTTAAAGAAAGTCAGGTTGCATTTAAACTGGGTAGGTTCAAGCGCTGAAAAAATATTTTTTTAGAAGGAAATTAGAACATTCTATGGACGAACAGAAAAATTTAGGAAAATACCTCAAATAAAATGCGATTGAAAGCATATACGATGCAAGACAATGCTAATACATATAATACCGAACCGACAATACTTGTGGAGCGATGAGCATTGGAAACAACATTTGTAGTCATTTAATTAAACACCATTTCAACAATACTGCATACTATTGTTTAGGCTATAATGATCCATTTTCTTACTTCTCAACCAATGCTATGTGTAAGAAATTATGATTTCTTTGTGTTAATCATTTCTGTTCAAATTTGTCATTGAATAGAACCGAACGAAATACAAAATGGGAGGCCGTTCTAGACCTTGGTGTCTGTTTAGGCTGGGTTTTTGTTTTTCGTGTGTGGAAATTTATTTCTGCTTTTAATATTGATACGCCATTCCATGCAATTGCATGCCTAGTGTCCATCTGATGCTCTACTACTGCTGACGTAAACCCTGGCAAGCTTCCTGACCTTTTATAGTTCGAAATTATTGTTCTTAATTGACGACCACTTTCTCCTATATACACACCGTTGTAATCTGAGCAACAAATGGTATATACAATTCCACACTTGTCGTCAACAGGGGTCCTGTGTTTGGGTTTAGCTGTAGTAAACCTGTTAGTGTTTGTCCTTGATTTAAAGATTCTATGGCTTTGATTTTTTGACAATTCTACTAAGTTTCTTAGAAGTCAAGAACAATATGATAGGTTAAAAAATACTACTATCTTGACAATTGCTATTCTGTTTTCTTCTAATGTGTTGATATATGTTTGTCAAATTTGGGTATCAATTTAAAAACTCTGCAAAACCGCTCACTACCTATAGTTGTATCCATCTATTGTTAAATAGTATGTGCTATATGACAACCCGTTTTATCGCTTTTTGTTTTATTTTACATATGTCAAAAAAGCTTTTCTTTTTAAAACTTATCTGCAATTCTTTTTTACTTATGTTAAAAAGATTTTCATTTACGCGAAAAACAATTTCGCATATGTAAAATAAAAAAATATTTTGCATCTGTGAAAAATAATTTGACATACGTGAAAAAGAATTAAATGATGTCCAATCGAGATCGAAGTGATCAAACGACTTGCCATACTGCTAAACTGTTTGCAGATATTTCCAAGAATTTGCGAGTAGCAGAGCAGGCGACATGTAGAAAAAGCAATAGTTCGCCACAAGGACACTAGGCTTTTGAGAGAGGTGAAAAGCATAATATATTACACACACATAAAACAAAATAAATAAATCTTTTTGTGATTATGACACAACGCGCCGTGGATTATATGAACAACGCTTTTACTTAAAAAATCCAATGTAGAAAATATAAATAAAATTCCAGGTTTGCAATACCTGGAGCTTATCTACAAAGCCATCGATAAACATTTGGTAATATGAATTATACAATACATAATATTATAAGGTGCATGTTTCAATGTTCTAACCTAACATAATGAAAAACTCACTTTAGTATAAGTTTGGCATGGATTGCTTAGATTATTGGACCCATATAAATGCCTGATTATTCGTTTATACTTGACTAACAAACACAAGATATAGAACTAAATTAAATAATTATAATTAAAGAAAAGATGATGGAACAGTAACAAAAAAAAACCATTTTTGAGTAAAGTATACGAAAAGAATGTAAGGTTATTTTCATGCATTCTAATGGCGGTCATTGATCATCATTCACTGAGCAAGGGGGACGTCTACCTTTGCCCTTTGGGGATATCAAATTAATATTCTGTCCCAAATCACACAAGGGTATCCAATTTAATATGTTATTGGTTTCTATACAGATACTTTACAATAAACATAGGTTGCCGTGTAATATTATCAACACGGATTGACTTGTCGTTAAGCACGTCTGCCCAGGTCTGTAAACAAGCCCTATGGGTCAGACATCTACATTCCCTATGTAATATTATATGAGCGTGATTGCCACAAGAACGTCATCTTAATATAATTTGCGTTTAGGCCGTCCTGTGATACTTGATATCCGAAATTTATGTCTGCATGTCTCTTATAGGCCATTAAGACTTCTGACTGTCTTAATTAAAAAGTGAAACTTACTGCAAATTGTAATAAATCAGACCTTCCAGTTGGGATGAATTTAGTTTAATTCGAGATTTGGAAAAGACGTTTGAGGATAGAAATCCCTGGAATGTAAAAATATGAAATTGGATAATATTCAGTGGGAAGCGAAGATATTTCCAAAACAAATTTAAACAAACGTGATAGAAAACAAAAATCTGCTGAGCAAAGCAATTGCTTAATTTGTAGTAAAAATAATACAATATGCAATAGCAGAATGCTTTAGTAGGTATTTTCTTCACTTTCGCCATTATTTGTTTAAAATGGCTACATACTCAATCAAGTTTTTCGAAGCGTTTCTTACTGTATTGTTTCAATAACATTTTGCTTCTGTGTTAATGTATTAGTTAAGCTAAGCCGATTCGATATCGACAAAATTCAGACCGCCTTTCTTGTCTGAATCCCACGTTACAATCAGTCAACATTAACTCAAACTATATAATCGTCTCGACTCTTCGCCATTATTGCATGCCTGCAAGTAAATATTGTCCCCCGATGGTCCAATCACTTAAATAGAATATTATTAACTTCGCGAGATGACGCCGATGTTGATAAATCGATAAAATTCACAGTTAGTTTCATTATGACATAACAACTGCATTTTTTAAATTAAAATCAAATCGCTTTTAGTGTGTAGTCGAAATTGGAATTTTCTTTTCGAATTCCATCGAATGCACGGAGAGTTCAACTTCTAAACATTAAGTCCATCTCAATAGATGTTCCCATCAATTGCTCATAATTACGTTGTACCTCTGCTAAAAGAATTCACTCCTTCTTGTTATCTATTCTTTTAAAATTTAAGCTTTCAAAGTTTATAATAGTTGAACAAATACATCGGAACTTCAGCTTTCAGTTGGTATATTGCGTGTCATTAACAACGGGACAACGAGAATTGGGATCTTCACATCATGGTAGGCTTTCCACTGTGGTACTTTTTGTCAGATTTTTATATTAAGTTCCAGTGGTTAACCAAGTAACGTTCGGATTAAACCAAATAACTAAAAACTAAATAGATCTTTTAAATTGACTTAATACCCTGATATTAGATATGGTATACACTGAATCAAAAGCAATTCCGTAAAGGTCCATTTGAGATCCTCTAGACTGGCAGGATCTATATAGTAGCTTGCTCTAAAACAGTTCGTCGTACAAATTTCAAATTGCTTTCATTTTAAAGAGCAATGGCAATGGGTATAAAAAAACATATTCGCCAAAATACACAAAGACTCCAAAGAGACCATACCATAGTTATCCTGGTGTAGATAGTGGTCAAGTGTATGCGGACATCCTATGGTCTTTTTTCCAAAGAGCTTTAGCCTAACAATCACCAAGCATACTATGTTGTCATAATAAACGTTTTTTGTACATTTATATAAATAAACTTGAAATAAATTCCAGATTAAACTATTGCAATACCAAACGTATAATCACCATATACATAACGGAATATGTTTTAGATAGTGCAATCAAAATGAGTATACGAACAATAATCTGGAGTCACACTTTGCAGTGTATGAATAGCCTATTTGAGAGACTTAACGTATGCAAATTTCAGCAAGTACAAACCCTTTTCATGTTATAAGTGAATAACAAAACACTAATGTATTTTCCATTTTATGAAGCAAGGATTTCAGAAGTCTGAATTCCGATATATGTATATTCCACGCAAGGTAGATCAATATAAATGTATGCTGATTTCATCAGAATCTTATACATTAGGGACCGGTCAATGTCCTGAAGGTCACGTTATATGGGGTGTGAATGATGTACCAACGAATTAACGGATATGCTTGTACATAGAAGCCATGGTAATTTTGCGGATGTCACCAACAGATTTCTATATCATCTATCTGACACAGATGGTTGTACACACATATCCATCAGAGCGATTCTATTTAACAGTAGGTGAGTTTAACTATTTTCAACCGACTTAAACGTGTTTCGTCTGTGTGCTTCGTTCATATTTTAACTATTAAGATGACTGGCATCTGTATGTGAGAGCAGGGGCCATCTGTACCTGACAGAACACCATTGGATCTGCTATGGGCGCTGTACCTATTGACTGGATATGGTCGTGCTCGACTGAAGTATAACTTTTACACCCAATTTCATTACGTGGCATGGGGAAGCACACAAATGTAAAGACATGCAGTTGTCGGAAATTGTTATAAGCACTAAATCACTTTACAATATTACCATGTCATTGGTATACTCTGTTTAATGAACGCTATATTTAAAGCTCTTCTTAAACGCTCAGGCTTAAAATTAACATTCTTTGTTCTATTCACATTTAAAATATTAAATGTTGCACGATGTTTTTTTAAACGTGGTACTGACCTTTGTTTACTAACAAGCCGTAATAAAATCCTTTAAATCAGTGGTTTAATATACCAAGTTTAGAATAAGAAATGCATTGTGTAAATTATATTGTTTGTGTCTTAGAAACTCAAGATACACAGTATTTCGGGATAACACATTCTCTCTTTGTCCAGATTCTAG